>VWYK01020893.1:0-26939 GCA_013399775.1 Semnornis frantzii | reverse complement strand
GGGGGGGGAACCAAACAAAACCCCAACAACAAACTGTGAGTTTAACCTCTGTAAAACCACCCCAGACAGTAACTGTTCCTCTTGGGAGGAAGGGCTGAGGGAACTGGGCTTCTGTAGCTTGGAGAGGAGGAGCCTGAGAGGTGACCTCATTCGTGTTTATAAAGATGTAAAGGTGAGTGCCAGGAGGCTGGAACCAGGCTCTGCTGGGTGATGCCCAATGACAGGACAAGGGGCAGTGAGTGCAAGCTGAGACATAGGAAGTGCTGTGGAAACACGAGGAGTTTTTTTCACTGTGAGGGTGACAGTGCCCTGGAACAGGCTGCCCAAGTGGAGGGTTGTAGAGTCTCCCTCTCAGGCAATATTCAAGACCTGCCTGGATGTGTTCCCATGTGATCTGCTCTGGCAGGGAGATTGGACTGGATGAGCTGTTGAGGTCCTTTCCAGCCCCTGACATTCTTCGATTCTGTGTTAGGATTTTGCATCCCGAATGAACACATTCCCTTGTGGTGGATTTTACTACCTAGTGTCACAAAGGCATCAGGAGAGGCATTGGTGTAAAAATCCTGAACCTTTTCTGTAGTATACTAATTTTTTGTGTGTGTATAATTTGAACCTCTAGCAGAAATTATGATCCTTCAAGAGCTTTTTGCATGAGTAGAAGGGTACAGGTGCAAGGTGGGAAAGAACAGCAGTGTATCTGTGCTGCTTAGGAGCTTTAAGGTCAACTTAGCACTGAAAAGGCAGATTCTGGATGCCCTGTCCAAAGCCAGACGCTCAGCCATGCTGTGTCTGTCTGCTCCTGTGCACTGGCAGTGACTGGGCTCTGGAGAGGAGGTGGCAGCAGCATGCCTCTGTGGGCAATCATAGTCACCACAATCAGAGGAAGGTTTGGGTTGGAAGGAGATCTCCAAAGGTCTAGTCCAACTACCCTGCAGTCTGCAAGAACATCACCATCTAGGTCAGGTTGTGGAGCCTCATCTTGAGTGTCTCCAGGGATGTGGCCTCTGTGGTGGTGTTCCACCACCCTCATGTTAAAGAACTTGTTCCTCCCATCCAATCTAGATCTGCTCTTCTGTAGTTTGAAGCTATTTCCTCTCTTCCTATCCCTGCAGGAATTTGCAAGCAGTCCCTCTGCAGCCTTCTTGTGGCCCCTTTCAGGTACTGGCAGGCTGCTATTAAATCTCCCTGAAACTTTCTCTTCTCCAGGCTCCACAACTCCAGCTCCCTTAGCCTGTCCTCCTAGCAGAAGTGTTCCAGCCCTCTGACCATTTTTGTGGCCCTCCTCTGGACCTGTTCCTTCAGGTCCATGCCCTTGCTTGTGTTGAGGGCTCCAGAACCGGCTGCAGTGCTCCAGATGAGGTCTCACCAGAGCAGAGCGAAGTGGCAGAATCGCCTGCCTGCTGGCCATGCTTCTTGCAATGCAGCCCAGGATGCCATTGGCCTTCTGGGCTCCAATCATGCACTGTCTGCTCATGTCCAGGCAAGAACTGGACTGGAGCCTCTGAAAGATGAAAATGAGGAGGGTGTGCTCAGGGATTCCTGTTCCTGTGCCCATGGTTCAACCCTGGCAGAAATGGATCAAAAGCAACACCAATGTGAACTGCTGGGTGGCTTTAACCAGCAGTGACACACTGTCTAAAGGGAGTTGCTGCATTTCAGGTGTGGTCTACTTGACTTGTGCTTGTCACTGTAAGATTGCCAACATCCTTTTTTGTCACAACCTTTACTAGAACTGGACAATCTGAGGGGAGAGTAAAACCTCAAGCTGATGCCAAGCCAAGGCGTCTGGTTTCCTTCCACATGTTCAAACACCAGTAATACCTTTTAAAGCTGTCTGCAGACATGTAAGAAAGAAAAAAAAAAAAAATAGACCAAATGATATACATGGGGAAGTGACTGCCAAGACATAATGACAGCAATTATTTTCACTGGCTTTTTGTTTCCTTGCTTTTTGTCTTGTTCATGTGTGTGAGCTCAGAAACAAATCAGACTCAGGCAGTGTGGTGGAATTTGAGTTGTGCATTAACCACCTTCTCAGCAACCCTTTGGCAACGTGCTGGTGCCAACAGCTGATGAATACTGTGGCTCTGCTGTGGACAGTACAAGTCAGGACTTGAAGCAGAAGTTAGCTTATCCAAACTAACTTGGGAACAAGATGGAAAGATGGAGGGCTGCAATCCACTTGAAAAACCAAGCTGAATCTCATGTTTCAGTATTCATTAGCACAAGTGGTTGCTTCCCCCTTTCCCCAGCCCAACCAACCAAGCCTATCTGCTCTGTAATTAGCAGGCTGGTGTCTGGTGGCTGAAAATCTTTCCTCTTGCTGGTTTAGTGTTTCAGAAAGGCTTAAGTTGGGGGGGGGAGAAAGCATCAACATCTGGGTTGCATTCCTGAAGTATCCTCTCTCATATCCTGAGTGGAGAGGAGCAGAGCAGTGTGCTGGATAAGCTGGCGTCTGAAGGTTTAAAGCCTTCTGGTTAGTGCCTTGCAAGATGCAACTTGGCATTTTGTGGTCATTTTCACAGAACATATTTACTTCTGGGCTGTGTTTGTCCTTCCTTTGAAGTTTTGTTGCCGTTATTTTTTCTTTTATTATGTCGTTGTGCTTTAACTAGGGAAGTGGTCTTAGCTTTCAATATGCCAAGAAGTTCCCTTTTCACTTGTATGCAAGTAGGTACCAGATATTTAAGGGAAAGGATCAAGGGCTGCTGAAGTGATGGTTTCCTGCAGCCTGTTAGCTACCTCATCAAGAAGTCAGTGGTTTCTGAGGGAGCCTCCTTCCTCCTAAAGCTGCATTGAGGACCAGCATGTTTGCAAGGCTTTATCCACAGTAGCTTTTAAATGGCTTTGCATTGCGAGGCAGAGCTGTAGTGGAGATCCCTTGCTGCAATTGTGGCATGTGTGTGAAGACTCTGGTTTCAGCAGGAGCCATAGCCAAATGGCACAGCTCCTTCACAAACACTTGACATTGTGAAGACTGTGTCTAGTTTGGGCCCCTCAATTCGAGAGAGATGTTGAGGTGCTGGAAGGTGTCCAGAGAAGGGCAGCAAGGCTGGGGAGGGGCCTGGAGCACAGCCCTGTGAGGAGAGGCTGAGGGAGCTGGGAGTATGCAGCCTGCAGAAGAGGAGGCTCAGGGCAGACCTCACTGCTGTCTGCAGCTACCTGAAGGGAGGTTGTAGCCAGGTGGGGTTGGGCTCTTCTGCCAGGCACCCAAGGACAGAACAAGGGGACACAGCCTCAAGCTGTGCTGAGGCAGGTTCAGGCTGGATGTTAGGAGGAAGTTCTTGACAGAGTGATTGGCATTGGAATGGGCTACCCAGGGAGGTGGTGGAGTCTCCATCTCTGGAGGTGTTTAAAAGGAGGCTGCTTGAGGCACTTAGTTCCATGATTTAGTTAATTAGAAGGTGTTGGGTGATAGGTTGGACTCGATGATCTTGAAGGTCTCTTCCAACCTGATTAATTCTATAATTAGCAAAGAAAGTATCAAAATGCCTCTGTGCAAGGCACGCACAAAGCCCTCTGAGGTGTGCCAAGTGTGTGCTCATCATGGTGCAGGCATCCAGGTGATGTGGTTTCTTTGGAGCACAACAGTGCCTGCTGCTTTGCAGCCTGTCTGTGCTGGGAGATGTGTGATTTGGTGGCATGTGCGAGAAAATAATCTTCCCAAACCCTCCTCCCTGGCTGAAACCATTCAGGAGTACTTAGGTAAGGTAACCTTGGTCTTTATGGTGCCTGAAATGAAGATGCTCCTGTGTGGGTTCTTGGCTCTTGAAAGCAGTTGGCATCCTCTAGCAAAGTCTCATTGAACATGTAGAGGCTGTGAGGTTAGTACTTAGAGCGCGCAATAATGCCCCTTTCCTGGCATAGAGCATAAGATAATTGAATTAACAAGAGGGAAGGAAACATTAGCACAGAGCAGGTCATCAGGCAGGACAAAGGTTGAGCTAAGCATACTGATATTTACTTCTCTGACATACTTGCTGTGACTGATGACTCAGTGGTGAGGACAGACAGCTGAGATCAATGACAGGCTGAGGATGCTGCTGCTTTGCAGTTTCTTCTAAATTACCTCTGTCAAACAAAGGATGAAATAAGTGCATAGAGTTTGCTCTGGAAAGACTCTCTCTATCTCTCCAGTACTGGGTCAGCATATTTTTCAAGAGGAAAAATACTTTCCAGTTAGTCAACTAAAAGATCCTTATTTGCTTATTACATTTGACTGCACCAGAGAGGTTTTAGGGGAGAAGTTCACAGCTGTGTTTGGGACAGGGGATGTGTAGCCTTTGCTCCTGCTGCCAGGAGGCTACCATTCCATCTCTGTGTTGCCACTAGCGTCCAAAATAAAATTAACAAGTGGCCCTCAAATGTGCCATGAAATGGCTTGCAACAAAGTCTCTTGATTTTTCCTGCCATAAAATCTGTGGCTGACAGCTGCCCTTAAGCCTTGATGCATTGGGTGATCGGACATGGGCTAAATTTCTTCTGTCCCAACATATCTTCAACGATCATCGAAGTTTCCCACCATATGTTACTGAAAAGATTTTTTTTTTTTTTTTTTTTACTTGGCTAGTGCCAGGAGGGTGCAAGGCTGGCTGAAAGTAGCCCTGAGAGATGGTAGCTGTGCTGCAGATGCAGCTCTGAGGGACAAATCCCTGCTGCTGAGGGGAGACCCTTGAGGCACGAAGGCAGAAACGCAGAGGTGCCTTAGGAGTCCTTTTTATGCCTTGACCACAGATGCAACCTGTGCCTCCCAAAGAGGAAAGTTTTGTTCTCCCAGGCCAGCAGCCTTAAGATCCCATTCTCTAGGTAATTACAAGCTCTGGGGCACTGCTCCTGTTTAGGGTGCAATAGACATCTGTAGCAGAACTGCTTTCTGTAAGCCCTGACTCAGCAGGATGTGAGCAACTCTGTGCCCTGCTCTTGAAACCTCGCTGGGAGGTCAGAAAGCCACAGGCCCCTCTGTCCTTTTGTGCAGAACTATTGGGCACATCAAAACTGCTCTGGGCTCTCTAGACAAACTGCTCTTGAAAAGCCCTACTCCCACAAAGGGATGGAGAGGTACTTTTGTGGAGTGCCTGCTCTGAGTCCCCTCTGACCGGAGCACAGATTGTGTGTGGACAGCTGGGAAGTGGTTAAGACCTCCTCGGTGGTCTGGGAGCTCCAAGAGTTGTAGAATCATAGAAGGATTTGAGCTGGAAGGGGCCTTAAAGACCGTCTAGAGTTCCAACTCTCCCTCTCATGAGCAGGATCACCTCCCACTAGGTCAGATGAATCCAAACCCCATCCAACCTGACCCTGCACACTCCCAGGGATGGAGCATCCACAGCTTCTACAGGCAACCCATTCCAGTGTCCTCACAATCAGGGTTTTCCTTCTAACACCTAATCCAAGTCTGCCTGTTTTCAGGCAGCATACTCTGCTGTGGAGAGATTAAATTGGAACGATCCTCAGATGAAAAATCAGCAGTGTCTGACATAGTGTGGGTAGGTTTCTGAAACACCTGACTAGAAGGACTTCAGATGTGATGGCTGTTGGGCAAGCTCCAGCAGGGGAATAAAGACTAGATATAAATCATAGAACTTCCTCACTGATCCTGGTGAATGCAGAGGTCTCAGCAGTGTCTCTCTCTCTGGGTCATGCAGGTACTGCTGATGGCAGGGTAGGTGCTCTGAGGCTCCCATCGTTCCCCTGATTCTGGTTGCTTTGCTCCTGACAAACCAGTCAGGGATTTATGGTGGGAGTGTGGCCTGAGAAAGGCTGCTAAAGTAGGAGGGAAGCTCTCCTTGAGGTGTGATCTTCAGAGCTGGGTGGTGAGGAGCCCTGGGTGCAGCTTTGGAAGCGGCTGAGCTGTTTCCCAGCCTGTTCCCACTGCATGCTGGCTCCCTCTGATCCAGCCTTGTCCCTTTGGCTGATCCCTTGTGGAACCAACACTTAAACTTTCACTTAGGCTGTTTGCAGGGTGAATGGATTTGCATAACACTGATCATCTTATTTAGGGCAATCTAGTGCCAGTTGCACAGGAACACATCCAGACAGGGCTGGAAAGGCTCCAGAGGAGACGACTCCACAACCTCTCTGGGCAGCCTGTGACAGGGTTCTGGGACCCTTACAGTCAAGAAGTTCTTCCTCCCATTGAGGTGGAACTTCCTGTGCTGCAGTTTCCATCCCTTGCCCTATGCCAGGGCGCAAGTGAGCAGAACCTGTCCCTTCCTGCCCCCCAGCCCTCAGCTATTCATAGCCATTGGTCAGATCCCCTTCCAGCTTTCTCCTCTGCAGACTAAGCAGTCCCAGGGCTCTCAGCCTTTCCTCATCCGACAGTGCTGCAGTTCTTTCAGCATCCTTGCAGCCCTCCCCTGGACTCTCTCCAATAGATGCCTGTCCCCCTTGCAGCGGGGAGCCCAGAACTGGATGCAATATTCTGGGTGGGGCCTCCCTTGAGCAGAGTAGAGGAAGAGGAGAACCTCCCTCAGCCTGCTGGGCACACTCTTCTTAATAACTCCCAGGACCCCATTGGCCTTAGCCACCAGGGCACATTGCTGTCCCATGCAGAGCTTGCTGTGCACCAATAATAATAATAAATCCTTGGTGATTAATCTGCAAGCAGGATGCAAGCAATCTGCCTTCTTTCCATGCATTAGTCAGCTAAAATACTCCTGGCAAATCCTATCCCTTAATCACCCTAATCCTCAGAGCCTGGAAGGAAAACTCAAAAGCATGTTCCAAATGGCAGAGCAGCCTCAACCTCCTCCCTTGTTAACAGCTTGCTGTTCAACCTCACGTGGGCTCAGGGCATTATTTGACTGAATATTGAGCTCCCTTTTACTGTATGCAGAACAGACAATTCAATTTACCATCTCTGGGGGCTCTGCTGACAATTATTCCCTTGACACAACACAAATGGTTTGGGTTTGTGTGTGTGTGTGTGCAGGATGCTTCCTACTGCTGCACTTTCTCCCAGAGAATGTCTCAGTCACTCTTTGTTCTGGAAATGCTGATTTATTCTTTTTTTGGGGGGGGAATCTGGGAAGCCAAACCAAGGCAATGTGTTCTCTCAAGTCATGGGCTGTACATTGCCACCCACTGCTCTTATAGAGGCATCAGCTGTGTGCTTTGTTAGCTGTGTGCAGCCACTGTTCTTGCCTTTTTTTTTAAGGGATCCAGAATCAAAATCAGGACTATTGTTTGCCAGCAAACAATTGATTGTTTTGCCTCTAGGACAAAAATCTTCTCTGTGTCTTCATCTGGTGCAATACAGCATTGCAAACCAGTGTTGGATGTAGGATTTGAACCCTGCTTGATGTAGAGATGTGGGCAAGCTGCTGAGAGACCTGAGCAGGTTCCTTCAAGCAAAACCAACCTTCAAGGTGGAGATTCCCTCAAGCGAGATTCCAGACTGGAAATTTTGAGGGGGAGAAGGAAAGGGAAGCAAGACCTGGTGCTCTGCATAGGGATTTTGCAGAGTTATCAGTCAGCAGCTGTAAGCCCAAACTGCTTGCAGCTGATAGCAGATCTGCTCCTTCAGCCTGGCCACTTGTGCATGGAAAAATCAAAGAAGACTGAAATCTGTTTAGAGAGAGAAGAGGGAGCCCAAACCTCCAGTAAACTGCAGGCTACCAGAAAACTGTCTTTGAGGCACCATATGTAGCCTGGGAAGACTAATTTAGCACTTACTGATTTTAAAGGCTGATATCTGACAGAAATTCTGCTCACCTCCTTGCATCAGGGAATTAGGAATGTCTGTATCTGGCTTTGTGATTTGAGTTCTAGGTTAACAGCAGTTGGCAGAAATATTGCTCTTTCTCCGACTAGAGCTCTTCACCAGCCTTCAAGCAAAGTGAGGGAGATACAGTTCCAACTTGCAATTGCAACCTACCTATGTTTGCCTGACAACAGCCTCAGTCTTTAATTCTCTCAGACACTCAAAAGCTCCCTAGCCTACAAGGCTGCAGGCAGCACTACAACTTGGCACAGAACTAAGCAATTGTTTTGTTAATAATAAATCAATTTCTGCATTTGTCTAAAAGGTTACAAAATGAATGGTTCACTCTGGCTACTTTTAGGCTACCAAGCACTTCCATGCTTGGAGGTACATGGTGGATGGAACCAGGCTTGTATTGGAGTAAGGACCTCCTTTTCTCTCTGTATTTTTTTTTTTTAATAGTAAGGAGACCTACCACAACCCAGGAACCTGAACTGCTGAACCCAAGCAATTCTTAGGTTGGATGATGAGAGGACCAGGAACCTGCAGTGGGAGTGCAGTTCTGGAGCCTATGGTCACCCTGGAACTGCCATGGAGAGATCTCTGTGGTCTCTATCATGAGTGTGCTGATAGACAGTGTGCAGGAGCAAGCCTCTATATGGAGAACAACATCTCTGTGCTTCCTGGGTGGGCTAACATCGAAGAGCTGGAATCATAAAATGGTTTGGGTTGGAAGGAGCCTCCAAAGATCATCCACTCCAACCTCCCCCACAAAGAGACACTGAGAGCCCTGGGGCTGGTTAGTCTGGAGGTGAGAAGGCTGAGAGGAGATCTGATCAATGTGGACAAATACCTGAGGGGTGGGGGTCAAGTGGCTGGGGCCAAACTCTTTTTGGTGGTCAGCAGCAATAAGCCAAGGAGCAGCAGCTACAAACTGGAACAGAGAAGGTTTCACCTCAACATGAGGAGAAACTTCTTTATAGTGAGGGCGACAGAGCCCTGGAGCAGGCTGCCCAGAAAGGTTTGGAGTCTCCTCCTCTAGAGACTGTCAAAACCCACCTGGATGCATTCCTGTGTGGATTACCCTACAGAATCCTACTTTGGCAGGGATATTAGACTGGATGGTCTCTGGAGGTCCCTTCTAACCTCTAAAGTTCTGTGATTCTGTGATCCTCCACTAGATCAGGTTGCTCAGAGCCCTACTGAGCCTCACCTTGAATATCTCCAGGGATAGAGACTTAATTACCTCCATCAGCAATGCATTCCAGTGTTCCACCACCCTCATGATGCAGAACTTGTTCCTGACATCCAGACTAAATCTGCTCTTCTCTAACTTCAAACCATTACCCTCATCCCATCCCTGCAGGCCTTTGCAAACAGTCCCTCTGCAGCCAAACCGTAGCCTCCAGGTAATGGAAGGTTGCTGTTAGGTCTCCCTGGTCTTCTCCTCCCCAGAGGGTGACAAGCCTGTGCATGCTTGGAGCAGTAATGAGTCTCTCTGTGGTGAGAGTACTCCCCAGGAGCCAAAAGAACCGCTGTTTTTGTCTTATCCCAGTGACACTCTTGACAGAACCTACTCCATTAACTCACTAGAGCAGGCCCTCAAAAGCTGTTGATGCTCAGCATCCTTTTGCAGCAGCTTGGCACCTCCTGGGCTTAAGCAGTTTCTGCAGCCCAGAGAGCACTCTGCAGCTGCAAGGCACCCGATGCAAATGCAATGTGAGCCATTATCATTATGGTCCTTCCCATGTTCTTACTCAAATCACTGATGCACCTCCTGTGGCCAGCTGACCAAGCAGTATTTCTTACATTATAGGATTCTGAATCCACTTCCATTGTTAAATGTTCATTACTTTCTTGGAGAGCTACAATTTCATTATTCATTCATCAGTGTAACAGAGCAAAGATTACATAAATGCACTTCTGAGCATTAGTTAAATATGAGTTTTTAAGGGCAGAATAGGCTTCTACTGCCAACAATGTGCTCCTTATTGTACAAATCCTTTATGCCTGCGATTACAAAAGTACATGGAAAAGACTTTTATTGCCTTCCAGAAATACAGCAAAGGGATTTTTGTTGTTTTTTGTTTGGTTTTATTTTTTTTTTTGCTTGCCCTCTCCTGCCTCAAAGGAGAAGTCAGCATTGTGAGTTTGAGAGGTGGTTACCATGAGTGCTTAAATCCATCCAATGATAACAGCAGCGAACTTACCAACTCTTTGATACCTTCCTATGAGAGCCAAAAGGGAGAGTTGCTGGTGTATGATCTGTTTTGGTGGCAAAGCCTGTGGCTGTGGTGTGGTTGTCTCTAACCTTGGTGGTCTGCCTAGCCCCATCTGTTGTCTGAGCTGAGGAGAAGCCATGAGTGAGTGATGGGATGAGAACAGAGTGATGGCTGTATCTAGTGTCACAAATTTCAGAGCTACTGCAAACTGGGCCGGAAGCTGACCTGGCTAGAAGCAGGTATCTGGTGTGTGGGTGTGGTGCAGCCAAAGCATTTCTTAGCTGCAACTGCCTGTGGGACTAGGAAGGCTCAGAATTGGGTTTGCCTGATCCTATTTCAGTAGTAGTTGAGGGCTTGAAGCACCTTCTTGTGTTAACCCTCTTGGGAGGCAGAAGAGTTTTCCTATTCCATCTTTCCCAGCTGCAAAATCCAGGCAGAGATGGCTGAGGCCAAAGTATGCAAAACCTCCCTCATGCTCCTGGGCAGATGCAGGTGGCTTGTGAAGTGCCTGGGGGCTGCTTCTCTCCCTGCTGGCCTGGGGCAGACAGATATTGTGGTCACATCATAGAATCAGTCAGGATTGGAAGGGGCCACAAGGATCATCCAGTTCCAATCCACTGTCATGGGCAGGGGCACCCTACCCTAGATCAGACTGTCCAGAGCCCCATCCAGCTTGGCCTTAAACACCTCTAGGGCTGTGGCCTCAACCACCTCCCTGGGCAACCCCTTCCAGGCTCTCACTACTCTCATGCTGAAGAACTTCCTCCTCACCCCCAGCTTTGCTCCATTCCCCCCCAGTCCTTTCACTACCTGGCAGCCTAAAAAAATCCCTCCCCAGCTTTTTTGTTGGCCCCCTTCAGATACTGGAAGGCCACAAGAACGTCACCTGGGAGCCTTCTCTTCTCCAGACTGAACAGCCCCAACTCTTTCAGAGCTGGCTGCATGAGGAAGCTTCTGCCCTGTGTGGATCCCTGGTGGTGTTTTGGTCCACTATGATGTGTGTGTCTCTCCTCTGGATCCCTTCTCAAAACATAGCAGTAGGACTGGGCTGCTGTGGAGGAAGGTTCCTGTGCTTCAATGCTCCTCCCTCACCTGACACTCAATTTTAAGGCAAAGAAAACCAAACGAACATTAACTCAGGGGTTAGTCAGGAATCGTCTGAGCAGGAACCCTTGCAGCCTGCCCAGGGAAGCCTCATTGCTGGCTGGTTGTAGCACATCACTTGGGGACCTCTTTCAAGTGTCAAGCTCGTGATGCTGCTGCTGTTCTCCTAGAGATGTGCAGGGCTGATGCTCTGGGGGATTCAATTATCTTATGCACTGTAAACATTAGGCTGATGGAGCTGAAGTGCTGAGGTCCTTTTTTAATCAGAGGCTCCAGATTAACTCTCTTTTAGTCTTTCAGAACCTCACTTACTCTTAATGAATTTACCATGATACAGGCTCACAAATTTCCTATCTAGCTTATTTTGGCACTCTTAGATAAAAATGCCATCTGGCAAAGGGATTTATTGGCTTTAAGATGATGTCCCTTCCTTATCACCTTGTTTGGCTGGCCCTGAGCTCATCCCAAGATAGCAGTGCTTACCTAGACAGCATCAGCTTCTGTCAGACACAAATTGGGGGGGGAATTAATTTAAAATACTTTGACCTTTCTACCCCAGGAAGACAGGATTTTATTTTATTTTTTTAAAAAATCCTCCTATGGTAAAATCTCTTGCTAATGTAAAATGCTTACATACACACAAGGATCAGAGAATTGTTTTGGTTGGAAGAGACCTTTTAAACCACGGAGTCCAAATGTTAACCCGGCACTGCCAAGTCCACCACTAAACCATGTCACACCTCTGTTAAATACTTACAGGGATGGTGACAGATACATCTGTATATAAATCTATACAAAAATCTCTTTCTTGTTATATTCTACTCTGCCTCTGCTCTGCCGAAGCTTCATCATGGAAGGGCTTTTAAATCTGCATTAATTGGGACCCTCAAACAGCAGCTACTCTTGTGGACTGTGGTCCTGGTATCAGCCTAAGGTAAGGGGTTCTGAGGCATAATTTTATTTATAGACTCTTCAGCTTGACACTTTTGCTACTTAACTCCCAGTGCATGGCTGCCTTAGAGGGAAGGATGGATGCAGATGCTGGGTGAAGCTTGGTTGAAGCACTCCCTGGTACTTCCCAGGATGATGGAGACTTCTCACCGTTCTGGTTTTATGGCTTAATGGGGCTGCAGAAGATTGTAAAGCATTGCCACATTAAGATAGTGTCAGAGAAAACGTGGGCCAGGGTTTTGCTACCCTCAGTGTAAAAAAATTCTTTCATCTAGCCTAACTCTCCCCTCTCTTGGTTTAAAAGCATCACTCCTCATCCTGCTAAAAAGTCTGTCCCCACCTTTCTTACAAGCCCACTTTAAGTGCTGAAAGGCTGCAATGGGCTCTCCCTGGAGCCTTCTCCAGGCTGAACAGCTCCAACTCTCTCAGCCCTTCTACACCGAAGAAGCATCCCAACCTTCTGATCACTTTTTGTGGCTTCCTCTAGATCACTTCAGGTCCACTTCTTTCCTGTGCTGAGACCTCCAGAGCTGGACACAGCGCTGCAGGTGGGCTCTCACCAGAGCACAGTGGTAGAATCCTCTCCCTTAACCTGTTTGCCATACTGATTTTGATGCAGCCCAGGTTGTGGTCAGCTTTCTGGGCTATGAGTCCACATTGCTGCCTCATCTCCATGTTGCTCTGTTGTTCATGGCTGACTAAGCTTGAAGGGACTCTGGGGCATTATACCTGGGAATAACAAAAAAACAAAACAAACCAACCCCAACCTCTGCTTGAAGGATTTAAAAGCAATTCAAGAGTGTGAGTACTTTTAAAGGGTGGGACTTATCTCATGGTGACACAGCCATGCATTGCACAGGAGGAGGAGGAGGCTGCTTCAAGGAACAGATGTGATATGTGAGGTGGGAAATGATGTTCATTCCAAACATCCTCCTAAAAGCATTGATTCACGTTCCCTGTGCTAGGGCTTTGCTCCCCTGTGTTGCTGTCTCCTCCTGTTCCTCCGATGCAGGAGACTGTTGGTTCGCTTGTCTCAAAGGATGACTCTGCAATGATTTGTCTTCTCTCCGAGTCCTCCCAGCCAGAGGGAAGGAAGCTGAAACACAGGCAAAAGTAATTTTTGCGCTGCTTCTCTGATTAAAGCAGGAATTGTACATCATCTTGCTTCCTCACTGCAGTGTCCTAATCCCAGCACTGATCTCACTTCCACTTAGCATCTGAGCTCTGGCAAGCTGTCAGCACTTGATGGTGTCCCTTTGGCTCCTTAGTCTCCCTTTTTAGAGCAGAGTAGGTGACTCTCAGCAGCTCTAGACACTGGCTGGGGAGACAGGGTGGGGTTTACAGGAGTCTTTTAGAGGCATATTTTGCATTTGTTGCCCTGCTAATGGAAGATGTGAGAGCCACATTGCCCCTCTGCCAGCGTTCACAAGGGGAATTATCATCCTGTCAAATTACAACTGCTGATTCCTGCCAGACAGTCCCCTGGGCCTTATCTATCTACATTTTTTTAATGCCACCCTCATCATCATGACATCTAAGTGCCTTAAAAGTTTTTCCATTGCTTCAGAGGGAAGATACATTTATGGGTGTGTTAGTGGAAAACCTTCCCTGGCTCTGCTTATTTGAGGCATAAAGGTTAAAGTGAAACAGCACTGGAAAAGTGACCTTCCAGTGCAAAATAAAAATACCCAAAACAACAACTTTTACTTGGCAAACCTGACCCTTGTTGATGCTTTGCTTTGTCCAAAACATGTCCTGTGGCTTTTGCTTCTGGTTGTGTTTAGGAATTAGCTGCGTTCTGTGGTGCTTCTGGCTCTGGTGGTGGAGTGAACAAGCACTGCCATAAACCCATGCTTTGCTCCAGTTCATGTTCCCACACTGCTCATCTGCTACCTTCAACTGACAGTGATCTCTGCTCTGTTTTGGAGCATCTGAGGCTTTGTTTTGGTCGCTGAGGAAATGGCACATTCATGGGAAATGAGGCAGCTTGGCTTCTGTGTTGGAGTTTCACCTCTGCAGTGCAGGCTCCAAGAAGCTGATGTGGAGGCAACTGAGGTAGCAAGAAGCCCATGAAGGATTTCTCCTCCATTAATCCCATTTCTGAACAAAGGCCATCATTTGTGTCTCTCACTGTGGTACCCAACTACTGTATTTTTCAAGCTGGACCAAAAACTATGAGCATTGATGTCAAGGTTGCTCTCTGTGTGTGCATGTAGGCACATTTCTGTGTGTGTAAGTGCTGCCAGCAGCAGATCTGTGTTACTAGCTGGGATACTCTCATAGAATCACAGAATGGTCTGAATTGGAAGGGTCCTCCAAAGGTCATCCAGTCCAACCTCCCCCTGCAGTGAACAGGAACATCCTCGACTAGATCAGGTTACCCAGAGCCCTGTCCAGCCTCACCTTGAATATCTCCAGGGATGGGACCCCCGACCACCTCCTTGGGCAACCTGTTCCAGTGTTTTACCATCCTCATGCCAAGAACTTGTTCCTTACATCCACCCTCCTGGTCAAGAAAATCACGAAGTGGCAGGAGAAATAAGAGTAGGAGGACATCTGCTGTGAATTGGTCAGATCTGGATCGAACTGGGTTGCACAGCTCTGCACACAGGCACAGAGAGAGTTTGACTCCAGGCTTCACAACACACTTTCCCCTTCCTTTAAGTACTTGCGCTTCCCAGATCTTTGCCTGAGGTGAGCCATGTGATTCCATTGAGTCTCTTCCTTCAGCTCCCAGCAATACTTTTTACTGCTCTCTAGTTTATAAGGTTTTGCTTCAAAGCCTCTTTTTTACCAAGGGAGATTTGATGTCTTGTTGCTGTTCTGGTTTGGCAGCTGCTTTTGTGTCAAAACAACTAGGAGCAAAGTAACCTGAACTCCTTTCTGTCTAACAGAGCCATGGTAACAGGAGAGCTGATAAACACTAACAAGGTCAATCCCTGACTTAAAAATGGCCTTGGCTGATGAGAAAAATGAAGAGGTGAGAGGGGAAAGAGAATCTTCTTTAAGGCATCGATGTGGGCATGGTTAAGCATCTCATGGTGTTAGTTAAAACCATTTTAAGTGCTTCCAATGTTTCACTCAAACTATTCTTGGAGAGTTAAGTATTAGTGGAAGGATGGAAATTCTGTGGGGTTTTTTTTGGGGGGGGCAGGAGACTTGCACTACAATAGGTGTCTGTTCAAAGGGACTTATAGCCCTTCTGAATCATCATTACTCAGTCACTTATGACCAAAACTGGTGCATCTTACCAGCAAATGTAATGATTTCAGCCCTGTTGAGAGAGTGAGCCATGCATTGCCCCACTGGTTCATGCTGTGGGTTGTAACCTAGAATCAGTCAGGTTGGAAAAGAACTTCAAGATCATCAGGTCCAGCTGTCAACCCAACACTGACAAGTCCTCCACTGAACCACGTCCCTCAGGACCACATCTACATAACTTTTGAATGATTCCAGAGGTGGTGACTCCACCACTGCCCTGGGCAGCCTGTTCCAGGGCTTGACAATCCTTTTGGTGAAGGAATGTTTCCTAATGTCCAATCTAACCCTCCCCTGTTTGCTCTTGTCCTATCACTTATTACTTGAGAGAAGAGACCAGCTTCCACCTCATTACAGACTCCTTCCAGGTAGCTGTAGAAAGCCATCAGGTGTACCCTGAGTCCTCCTTTTCTCCAGGCTGAACATCCCCAATTCCCTTAGGTGCTCCTCATCAGCCTTGTGCTCCAGAGTTTTCATCAGCTTTGTTGCTCTTCTTTGGACACACTCCAGCTCCTCAAAATCCTTGTATTGAGGGGCCCAAAATGAGTATTCAAGGTGCAACCTATTCATTGGAGACTACAGGGGGACAATCAGTGCTTTAATCCTGCTGCCTACACTATCTCTGATACAAACCAGGNGGGCCCAAAATGAGTATTCAAGGTGCAACCTATTCATTGGAGACTACAGGGGGACAATCAGTGCTTTAATCCTGCTGCCTACACTATCTCTGATACAAGCCAGGGTGCTGTTGGCCTTCTTGGCCACCTGGAGAAGCTGACATCATGCTGAGCTGCCTACTGACCAACATCCCCAGGTCTCTCTCTTCTCTAAGCATGTTGTGTTGCACAGGGTGGCTGTGGCCCAAATGTGGCTATCCTTGTCTCTTTCTGAACACGTCCTGTGTTCTTGGGGATCTAACAAGTCATTGCCAATCTCTTTTGGGTGGTCAGCAGCAATAAGACAAGGAGCAAGGGATACGAACTGGAACAGAAAAGGATGCATCTCAACATGAGGAGAAACTTTTTCACAGTGAAGGTGACAGAGCCTTGGAGCAGGCTGCCCAGGGAGTTTGTGGAGTCTCCTTCTCTGGAGACATTCAAACTCCACCTGGATGCATTCCTGTGCCAACTACCCTAGGGGATCCTGCCTTGGCAGGGGGATTTGACTCGATCTCTAGACGTCCCTTCCAACTTCTAAGGTTCTGTGATTTCAAGTCCCAGGGAATGTCTCTGGCACACCATGCTGCAGAATGGGTGTGACTTCTTGCCAGCAAGCAGCAGCAGTCTTCCTCTTCTCTTTCCTTTCCCCCGACTTGTCAGAGCTGCAAGGACAACTCCTTCCCGCCTACATTTCCAGCCTTACTCACCTACTCCCGTGCATTTCTCCCACGTTCAGGCATGACACTTCCCTGAGGACAATCCCAGCAGAGAGAACAGCTCCCCTTGTGTTGTCTGCACAAGGTATTTGTTTGCAGAGAGGTTGCTCTGACACTCCATCCTGCCTTTTAGACTAAGCAGCCTAATAGACTCTTTCAGCACCTCCGTAGCGCTGCCTGCTGTGGCAATCATTCAGCGGTCATGGCTCTCAGCAAACAGCAGCACTGAACTCGCCCTTCAATTACCAGTTTATTATTCTGAGCTGCCTGGGGAGCAGAGTGGTGATAGGCACATGCCACTAGGGTGGTGGGCTGCTTGGGAAGTTCCTTGTGGGATGCTGAGAGCCAAGCCAGGAGTCCAAGCAGTTCTCTTAGGCTGGTGACTGACAGCATCTGACACAGGCTTAAAATAACCCAGCCCAGAAAAGAAAACACATCCACCTCCCACCAAAGAATTCCTACCATGTGAAAGCTGAGCTCAGAGGTGGGTGCTTGTGTTTGGGAGTCGAGGCTGAGCTGCGTTGGCTTCTCAGGAAACCCTGCCTTTGATGGTGCTGACTCAGACTGCTTGCAGGCAAACCCTTCCAGCGCTGAAGGACTTGGTTGCTTTGGGATTTGATGAAACCACCATGAGCCAACACTTTTTTTGCTGAAATGTGGTACTGAAGTGAGAACTGAGCCTCATCTTGGGGCTGATGACAGCTGAGTCTTTCCTGGTGCTGACACAACAACCTCTGGCTAGAGAGGGTCTCACGCTGTAGCACTTGCTCTGGACTGGTTCCTGCAGTGGTCCTTGGAGGGGAGCTGGGGCACACAGGCTGGAATAACAAGAAGCAATCATCGAGCAAACACATCTGCTGGGTTCAGAGTGTGTACACTTTGTGAAGTGGAACTGCTCTTACAGGCTATTAATGAAAAAGCTCAACCTCTTCCACAGCACTGGAAAACTGAGCTCCACTGAAATATTCAATTATACCAAGGAAAAAGAAAGACATAGTGAATTTCTGTTTCTCCAGCCACTTGAGGAAGCCTTCCAGAACTTTATCCCTTCCTTTTTGTATGTCTATGCAAAGCAATGTAGTTTCTTATGACTGGATTGTCAAACAGGAATCAGCTGTAAAGGCCTATGGAAAGGAGAGAGGTTTAACTATTGTCTGAGAGAGGAAGGAGAAAATGATTGTGCCAGGTAGGGTAAAGATGAGTAGAAAACAACACAAAAGCACATTTAGCTAGAACAGAGGAGGTTCCACATCAACATGGGGAGAAACTTCTTTTGTGAGGGTGCTAGAGTCTTGGAGCAGGCTTCCCAGAGAAGTTGTGAGGTCTCCTTCTCTGGACACTTTCAAAGCCAACCTGGATGTGTTCCTTGGTGGCCTGCCCTGGGTGATCCTGCTTTGGCAGGGGGATTGGACCGGATAATCTCTGGAGGTCCCTTCCAACCTCTAACAGTCTGTGACATACAGACTCCAAGCTTCCTCAGCACTTCTGTCCCAGGCATCTCAGAAGGTGCTGTGGATTCAGCTGGAGTTGTGGCTCTGTTGCACACTGGTGGTGAGTTCCCATGTGCTGAAGATGTGGGACTAGTCAGGGCTATCCTGACAGGATTTGGTCATATGCAGCTGGATATTAACCAAGTAGTGAGAAGGCAGTGAGCTTATGTCCCATCTGAGTGGAAGCATTTCTGCACCTGGAGTTTTTAGTGGCATGTTCCTGCAAAGACACAGATCTGTGCTTCAGCTGTCCCTGCATATACAGTTCAGTTCAGATGTTCACATTCTCTGATTCTGTCATGCACAACCTCCCTGGGCAACCTGTGCCAGTGTCTCACCACCCTCACTGCAAACAACTTCTTCCTAACATCCACTTTCAATCTCCCCTCTGCCACTTCAAACCCATTCCTCCTTGTCATGGCATTGCAAGACCTTGTCATAGTCCCTCCCTAGCGTTCCTGTAGTCCCCTTTAGATCCTGGAAGGCCACTCCAAGGTCTCCTGGAAGCCTTCTCTTCTCCAGGCTGCAGAGCCCCAGCTGTCTCAGCCTGTCCTCACAGCAGAGCTGCTGCAGCCCTCTCAGCATCTTGGTGGCCTCCTCTGGACTGGCTCCAACAGTTCCATGTCCTTCCTGTGCTGGGGGCTCCAGAACTGCACACAGGACTCCAGGTCAGGTCTCTGGAAAGCAGAGTGAAGAGGGAAAATCATCTCCCTTTCTCTGATGAACCTGCTTTGGCAGGGCAGGGGGGGTTGGATTGGATGATCCTCCCTCTGACCTCCACCATTCCCTGGGCTCATGGCTACCACCTTCAGCCTATATCAACAGTGACTCTCACAGGGTCAGCAGATTCTTCAGGAGGAAAGGATCCACCTTCAGCTCACTTTGCATATCACAAAGGATGTTTTCAACAGCACGTGGAGCTCAGCTTTGGCAATTTTAATTCGCCCTGCTGCCCGGTTTGGGGCTGCTTGTTATGCAGCCAGCATTCACTCAACATAATGGTCGCTACCTGCCAATGTGCTTTGAGGGATATTGTTAGCATTAAATTTGCCATTTACATTTTCCTGTTTGACATAATTGAGGGATGAATGCTCTTATGAAAATTAAACTTGTGGTCCTCCCGGACTGCTGTAACCCTGTTAAAATGTAATGCGATTCTTGCTGCCTCTTCTTTAGGCTTTTTTATTAAATAGAATATCCCTATGACTAATTTCCCTGGCTTAAATGTAGGCTGGGAAGGAGCATTATTGATAGGGGCCCGGCGCAAATGGCCCTCTGTGCTCAGCCTCTAATGGCCTAATAATGCATTAGACTTGAATCAGAAATACTTTGGGTTGCAGTGCTTATTGCCATTATTGAAAACACCTGGATGCTTCATTCATCAAGGTTACATCAAAATGGGCCCATTTGTTTATTAGTCTGTCAGTAAACATCTTTATTTAGTTTCATGTGCCTCTGCTCTCTGCAGCACCAGGAGAGGAGCAAGCCCTTGTAGTGTATCTTTTTGTGGTTTGGTGTTATTAGTTTTCCCCGGGGGAAAAAAAAAAAAAAAAAAAAAAGAAAAAAAAAAAGGAAAAAAATATAATGAAAAGTTTGGATGGCTTCATAAAGAAAACATTTTTCTTGGGCATTGTCCTTTCTCTCTCTCTTTTTTTTTTTTTTTTTTCCTTTTCCCCTTTAGAAGAGAAGGTTAAAGGAAACCTATTGGTATGTAGTCAGCATGATCACGTTGCAGAAAGGAGCAGATCTGCCAGACTGACTTCTTTTTTTTTTTTTTAAAGCATGGTTTATGGCAGGCAGCCTCTAGAATGTTTTACTCCCACTTCTCCAGCTCTTCTCTGCCCAGTGGGATTTGCTGGGGGGGTTGATGGGGGTGAGGATGCTCAGGGGAGGGTAATGCTCTTGGGCATCGCTGATGTTCACAACCAGGATTCTCAGCAAGGAAACCTGTGACTGGGCAGAGTTGAAGCCATGACTTATCTCTGTAGTTCTGTCAGCCAGGCATCCTACTCCATCAGCTGCTTGTCACTTAATTGCTTTTGCCCCCCATTCCTTCCCCCCACTGGCAAAGGGATGGACTTGTGGCTGCCAAGAGCTTTCAGACTGACTGGGGCTGATGAAGGTGGTCCTAGTTTCCAGCTAAAGAGGAAAGAATTGAAATACTTTGGCCCTGCAAACCCCCCATCTGTCTCAGCCTAGCCGAGATATATTTCCTTTTTGTGTCAGCAACTATTAGCTTTGACTTTTTTATTGAGGCTTCCTTCTGAAAAGGGAAACTTTCAATAATGATGTGTTCAATTGTCACCTCAAAATGGGGAAAGGATCAACATTTGAGTATCTTTTTTTGTTTTGTTTATTCTGTTTTGACATTTCCCAGTCAAAATTCTTCAGGATCTGCAATTCTGTGGAGGGTTGCAGGTGGAAATCTAATACAGAGCAAGCAGCTCCAGCACCTCTTTAGAGGTTAGACTGAGCTCCAGCTGAACCAGAGCTCTCCTGAGCAAAGCAGCAGTAACAAAATACTTGTGCTTTGGCTTTGAAGATCAGCATTCTCTTGCATGATACTGGCATTTATGTGGATGAGTTGAGTTCTACCATATCAAGAGAGAAGTTGAGGTACTGGAATGTGTCCAGAGAAGGGCAGCAAGGCTGGGGAGGTGCCTGGAGCATAGCCCTATGAGGAGAGGCTGAGGGAGCTGGGGGTGTGCAGCCTGCACAAGAGGAGGCTCAGGGCAGACATCATTGCTCTCTGCAGCTACCTGAAGGGCGGTTGTAGCCAGCTGGGGTTGATCTCTTCTCCCAGACAAGCAACAGCAGAACAAGGGAACACAGTCTCAAGTTGTGCCAGGGGAGGTCTAGGCTGGATGTTAGGAGGAAGTTGTTGGCAGAGAGAGTGATTGGCATTGGAATGGGCTGCCCAGGGAGGTGGTGGAGTCACTGTCCCTGGAGGTGTTGAAGCAAAGCCTGGATGGGGCACTTAGTGCCATGGTCTGGTTGATTTGCTAGGGCTGGGTGCTAGGTTGGGCTGGGTGAGCTTGGAGGTCTCTTCCAACCTGCTTGATTCTACGGTTGTATCCTAGTCCTGCTCTGTGTTGCTTAAGCTACCTGTCCCTTGCGCTAGATGAAGCCCACTCTGCTCCCAGAGCTATGGCTGCACTGTGGCTTGTGCTACTCTGCTGCACCATTGGTGGCCAGAGCCACAGGGTAAGCCTTCTGGGGTCAGGGGAATGGGAATAGTGTGAGTCAGGTGAGTAGGTGACATGAAATTTAAGAAGGCAGAGCTCTGCAGGTTTATCTGGGTCCATTCGCCAAGTATCGTGAAGAACATGGGTGACCTGAATGTGGGTCTCACACTGGATTGACTGGGAGATGACTGAGTTTTGATTTCTGACTTTGTTGCTCTTCCCCTCCTAGACAGTCAGCAAGGAAAACAATTTCCATGGTCTGCTTGAAGAGGGTTTGTGGCTGATTCAGTTTGGTGTGTGAGTGCACTAGTTCCAGATGATGTGGTGAATTGCTGCAGCTGCTATTAGAGGTTTGCAGAAATACCAGAGCAGGTCAATGTCCTTTATTTAATGCTTGAAAAGCATCAGGTGTGTGCTGGCAAGGACAACTTTCCTGTCGTACAAACCTAGGGTCTCCCTTTTTGAGAACATCTCTTCTTCCCTTCCTTTATGTCACAGAAGGTTAAGGGCTGGAAGGGACCTCAAAAGCTCATCCAGTCCAATCCCCTGCCAGGGCGGCATCACCTAGAGCAGATCACACAGGAACACATCCAGGCAGGTTTTGAATATCTCCAGAGAGGGAGACTCCACACCCCCCACCCTGGGCAGCCTGTTCCAGGGTTCTGTCACCCTCACAGCAAAAAAATTCCTCCTCATGTTTAAATGAAGCTTCCTATGCCTCAGCTTCCACCCAGTGCCCCTTGTCCTGTCATTGAGCATCACCCAGCAGAGCCTGCCTCCAGCCTCCCAGCACTCACCTTTACATCTTTATAAACATGGATGAGGGCAGCACTCAGGCTGCTCCTCTCCAAGCAGCACAGCCCCAGCTCCCTCAGGCTCTCCTCATAAGGAAGATGTTCTATTCCTTTTATCATGTTTGTGGCTCTGTGCTGGACTCTATAAAGCAGTTCCCTGTTCTTCTTGAACCAAGTGGGCTTATCTATGTATATGTAAAAATATAATCTTCCCCCCTCACTGGGGAAATAGCAATGTTAATGGCAGCAAACAAGAGAAATACTGAGTGGGGGGACACCAAGTTTCATCTAGCATTTGGAGCTGCAGTTAATACAGATCACCTTCAGCTAACTGCAAAAATGAGAACACAGCAATGGGCTGCCCTTCACTTCAGATAGCAAAGGGTTTAAATGGTACCCAACAAACCAACTGGCACAGGCAGGGACCCCTTTCTTCTGATGCTCCTTTCAAGGATAACCATGCACAACTGGCTTTCAGGGTATTAATTTCTGCTGGTTTGGAGGACTTTTGCTACTTCAGGGAATAAAAGGAATGTGGGGCTTGCATCTGCAGTGAAGCAGAGGTCTGGAGCTGTGTAAACTGAATTAGATCACGTGGATACGGGGCAGTTTCAGCCTGAGATGGAGAACATTTGCAACCTGGGTGGTGTCAGCTGTTGTTACCAAAACTAACAGGAGCTGCTCTTACACCTTCATCAATTTGCCTGGCAGAGCTTCTGGAAGACTGTTGCAGACCTAATTCCTCTCTCCAGCTTCCTCCTGTTTCACATCCATCCAACCTGAATTCTGGCAGGATGCATTTCCTGGAGGTTCTTGCTCTTGTTACTGCATGCTTTATTTTCCTCTAAGCGCAGAGCAAGCTGAGCAGCAAGGCAGCTGCTATTGTGGAAGAATTTGAGCAGTCCACAGCTGATCTTAGTACACTCTGTTGTTTTGTTTTGCAATGTGTGTCACATTGTTCAGAGCATGGAAAGAGACATAGAAATTGGAACAGTGTGATCCTTAAACTTATTGAAAGGCAAACCTTGCTCTGAACCCTAGCAAGGAAAAAAAAAAATAATGTTACTATTGGCTTCCTCACTGCTTGTATCTATTGAGTTTCTTGTGATGATTAAGGGAGGCAGTGAATGCATGCAGAGTAATCCATCTCTAAATCAATCTTCTTGTAGGGCCATTCAGGATCTGTGAGTGGAAGTTCATGATGTCAGAAGAGAGAATAGCATGGCAAGATGTGAGGCAAGTGGTGCCATGGAGCAGCAAACATCTCTGTTATTGCCTGCTATCAATTACTGCCATTCCTGCAGTCCTGGGAAGGACCTGGAGCCAGGAGCAAAGGAGGTTAGAGATCTCTGACCATAAGGGGGCGGGGGTGGGACGACCAAAGCTCAGAATATATCAGGACTCATCTTTGAAGAAAGAGAAACTGAATGTTAACATTAAACTGGCACAGAAGGCTCAGATTTAGAGCCAGTCTTGTAAATACATGAGCACATGGGGCAGGGTTCCCACGTCCTCCTACCCAGGTGTGGGTTCCAGCAAGGCTCTGCTTAGTCACTTAAGGGGAGGAACTTGAACACCTCCATATGCAAAATTTTCCTAGCTTTTCTGCTAATGTGAAGGTACTGAAAAATCTGTAAGAGCCTCAGGTTTTAAGCCAGAAGCTTACAGATATGTGAAAATTGTGTCTGGATGTGCAGAAAAAAAACTAAGCCTGAACAGCTCACATGAATGAAGTATTTTTTCATTCCCATACACACACACACAAACTGGGCTGGCTGCCTGAAGTTAGCTCTTCTTTCAAGATGTAAACACGGGGGAATCTGGTCTCTTGCTTGTTTGTGTTCAAGCTAGTAGAGAAAGTATTCACCCAGAGAAGAGGAGATCAGAGCTGCCTCGCCCAGGGCTGCAGGGAGGTCTGCATTCCAGCTGGATTCCCAGGCTGCTGCTGCCTCCTGCAAGGCAGTACCCAGGCCTTGTGTGTGGTGTTTCCTTCTAGTCTTGCTGGCTGCTCTGGCTGGTGATAAAGCTCCAGCCTACTGCTGTGCCTCCCAGGCAGCAGGACCCTGAGCCTGGCTCACCTTTGCTGTCCATCTCACACCCTTATGTTAGGAGAGGGTCAGGACATGCAGCTGATAACATTTCTAGGGTCAGTCACCCCCTGCTTTAGGTCTATGTGAAGAGCACACAGCACCCACTGACCTGGAGGGAAAGCAGGACCATGACCTGGTGGTCAGAGGCTTAATCCTGGTCTGTGCTGGCTACCAGGGACTCCTTAGGTTAAACAAGCCCTGGATGAAAGCCAGACACCTCCCCGACACCTCCCTGCTGCTTCTACCTCTGCAAGGCAGCAGAGGCTGGTCTGGGTTGTTCCTGCCCGGAGCCTCTGTTGGGAGTCTTGGGCTGTAAATGGGCTGAAGAAAAAGCTGGGAAGGCATCTTGTGTCTTGCTGTGGCTGAGGATGGAGGTAGGGGAAGCCAAATCCTCCTCCTCCAAGAAGTTTGGGTGCAATGAGTTGCTCTGTGTTTTCATGTTCTAAGCCCAAGAGAAAGGCAAGGCAAACTTCCTGGCTTCAACCTTAGTGATGGAGTTCAGAGCCGGTGGATGCTTTACCTGTCAGCTGAAGCCACTCTTGATCGAAGATCTCAGGGCAGCCCAAGCAGTGCGAGGTCGCTAGGGTAGGACTTTCCGTGAGGATGAAGATAGGGACTCAGATGTGGTACCCAGCTGCTGCTAAACCCTCAGCAGTCTTCTGACGCCAGCTAACTCCGGCGGCAGAGGGTACGGGACGGTGTCCTTTTCCCACTGACAGCACTAGATGGTGCCACCACACCGGCGGAGGCTCTGTCCCTGCGCCGCCAGAGCCTGCCCCGGGGTCCGCCGGCCGGGAGTGCGGAGTGGGTACCGGAGGAGGTGGCGGCAGCAGGTGCTGGGCTTTCCCGAGGCGGGGGGGAATCCCAACCCGCTGTGCTACTACTTGAGCAGATTAAACTTGAGTAAATGAGAGTCTTAAAAATTGCTTTTCCTTCACTTATCTCAGGCTTAGAAGGCATCTGTTTTGGCACAGGCCATTGGAGTGAATACAATTAAAATTGATTGAGTGCAAATGTTTTAATTGTATAATGTTTTTTCATTGATAATCTCCATAAACTAATTTGATTATGGATAATGGGAGCATGTTTGAGGACATTTAGGACCCGTCGAGCCATAATGGGTTCAAAATAAGTGAACCAAATCGCAGGGGTTCAGTGGCTCTGCTCTCCTCTCAGAGGTGCTTCACTTGCAGCCTCCTCCTTAATTTTCTAGCCCAGCCAGACTGAGAGCAGGACTGGAATGAGCTGCCTAGGCAGGTGGTGGAGTCATCCACCCTGGATGTGTTTAAGGGTCATTTGGATGCAGTGCTTGGGGCTATGATTTAAAGTGAATCTTGTAGAGTAGGCTTCTAGGTTGGACTTGGTGATCCTGAAGGGCTTCTCTAGCTTGGATGTTGCTGTGAGCCTGTGACTGGGACCAGTACTGCCAGGCAGGAGCTCCAAGGCTTCCCATTAACAAGTTGTCTAAAAGGCTGGTAGAAGTCTCACCCCTGAAAGCACTCCAGGTGAGGTTGGATAGGGCTCTGAGCAACTTGATCGAGTTGAAGATGTCCCTGCTTGCTACAGGGGGTTGGACTAGATGACCTTAAAAATGTCACCTCCAACCCAAAACGTCCTCTATGAGTCTATGCTTTGTCTTGCTATTGTAGTGCTGGAGGTGCTGCAGGAGAATCTGGTGGAGGTGAGACTGAGCCCCTATTTGGGAAGATCCTGGCTAGAGGCCTGGCTCCTATCCCCCCCAGTATTCTGCATCCTAAGAGTAAAATACCATGACACATCTTTCTCAAGGGACAACTAATTCTACAGCCCTCAGGTTCTGTGTGATTTTTATAAGGTTGTTTTTTTGTTTGGGTGTTTTTTTTTTTGTTTGGTGGGGTTTTTTTTTTTTTGGGCAGCCCCCCTCTTGCTCCATACCAGCTGTAGCCCTGTATTTTCTGTCAGCAGAACACCAAATCCAAGGCTGATTCATAAACCAGGATCCTAAATCCACTGAGACAAAGGATACTGCCAGTATGAGCCCTTTTTTTGTTGTTTTTGAGATTACAGTTGCTGGTCATTTGTTCACTAGGAACCTTAATCCTAACCTACATCTGTCCATAGATCAGGGACTGCACTTCATGCCCTGCATCCCTCTCTGTGTCTCAGATGAAGGTTGGAGCACTGGAGCAAGCTACTCAGGGAGGCTGTGGAGTCTCCTCCTCTGAAGACACTAAAAACCTGCCTCCTGGACTTGATGATCTCTAGAGGTCCCTTCCAACCCCTAACATTCCGTGATGCTAGCCTCAGTCCTTCCTTTCTTTCATGTATCTCTTTCATTTCCTTCCCCCCACAGACTGTGGCTTGTTTTGTTTTTGTTTTTTTTTTTTCATTCCTTTCACATTCAGCCAACCCAGGTTTGGTTCCTTTAGCACTGTTCTGTGAAATATACTTCAGAGTATTCAAAACAGATTTCAGATATACTGAAGCTTTTTTTTTTTTTTTTTCTTTTTTCCCTGGGAAAGAGTAATGAAAGACCAATGCTTTACCCAGCTTGGAGACACCTTGCAAAAAGTTTCTTTGATAAGCAATGGCTGGGTGAAGACCCAGATGGTTTGTTCAGATAGGTGAAGCAGTGCCAACAGTTAAGCTAAAATTGGGTTAGAGTGGGGAAGAAGTCAATTAGCCAGCCAGGAAATGTGGCAAAAAGAAGCCAAGCTCTCCCACACTGAGAGCAAAATGCCCAGTAGAGCTTTTGGGGTGTCCTGAAGTATTCACAGGGTGTTAGGGGTTGG
>VWYK01020889.1:9110-27703 GCA_013399775.1 Semnornis frantzii | reverse complement strand
GAGACCTTATAGCAGCCTTCCAGTATCTGAAGGGGGCCTACGGGAAGGCTGGGGAGGGATTATTTACAAGGTCTTGCAGGACAAGGGGCAATGGCTTAAACTGGCAGAGGGAACATTTAGACTAGATGTCAGGAGGAAGTTCTTTACAGTGAGAGTGGTGAGACACTGGAACAGGTTGCCCAGGAAGGTTGTGACTGCTCCCTCCCTGGAGCTGTTCAAGGCCAGATTGAAGGAGGCCTTGAGCAATCTGTACTAGGGGGAGGTGTCCCTGCCTATGGCAGGGGCTTGGAACTAGATGATCTTTGAGGTCCCTTCCAACCTTAGCATTCTATGGTTCTATGATTTTTACTGTGAAACATGTGCCAAATGTTTAGCCTGTACATTCAGTTTAAGCCAGTATTTAAGTGATTCTGAAAGGTAAGATAACCTTCCTGGTTTTACTATATACTCTTTATTTTCATCATTAAAAGACTAGCTCTTAAAGCCTTCAAACAGGGCAATTTTCATTGCTCTGGTATCTTTTAAAAGAGAAAGATTTAACCACCATAAGTAATGTCAACCAAATGCCTCAAAAGGCAGTTCAGACACTCAAGGGATTTAATACTGTTAAAATGGAAAGAACATCTGTTTTTGTCAGGATAGTGTTCATAAGTGTACCTTCTGAGAAACAAAAATACTTGCGGCCTCAGACTGAATTAATTAAAAAAGAAGCACGTGCTCAGCCTCTATTCTGAACGGAACTTGTATGATCTATGATTACTAACATATTTTACACCTATAGAATTCCCCTATCATATGTATCATAAACACGTGTGGTAATGTGAGCTTAAAGAAGTGGTCATACTATTAATTGCTAATGCAAAGGCTTTCAAAAGCATGTGTGTATCTAATGATGTAAAACAACCATGCTATGGAATTTTCAAAAGTGGTTTAAGCAATCGAAGGCTTTCAAAGGATTCTAACAGTTCCTTAGCTTACCTGTACCTCTCTTCAGGAACCTAGGATGGCCTTGGTCAGAAGTTACAAGCATTCAAGTCTGTAGAAGAAGGAGACTACTAAAACTGCCTGTATAGATTAGTGGATGTTTCTCAGATGTTGAAAATCTCATAGCAGTAATAGATTCAACTAACTTGCCCCTGGTGGGAGAACTGCTTCAAAAAAGTTCAAGATAAAAGTACATTTCAAATTGCATTTCAAATTGGAATGCATGGTCAAAACTTTTCTGTTCTCTACCATGAAAAGCTTTACGCCACTGAAAAACTTTAGCCTCATAATGACAAAATATTACTTCTTGATGTGTTGAAAAGCTCCTTAGACATATTTTGTATTGATTTAAAAATAAAATTAACAGATGTCAGCATTGTCTCAACAAAGAAAAATTACTTGTTCAACAGTTCCCAGTGGAATCGGCAATATCAACAGATGCAGAGAGAGAGGATCCTGAGGATAGCCATCAGTGAGTAAGTCAAGAGCAGAAGGAGAAGAATTCCTCTGCTGTATTTATCTAAAACTAGATTTTATTTTTCCAGAAGATCCAGAGAGATTATATTCTTGCCACACCAACTGGACCTGAAGAAAACCTGTTCTTTAATGAAAGCAAAATGTTTCTTTTAATCTCAAACTATTCTATGACTCTATGATTTTATGACTCTGTGTGATACATTTTTGCATGTGTCTGTATATAACATAGTCTTTCCTACTGAAATCTTTACATTAATTCCTAGAGCTGCTCAGGTTTCATGTGCTCCAAAATGCTTTGGAAACAGTTTCATTAACATCAGTTGTGCCTTTTCACAGATTCTAAAGCCATCTATCATGGAAATTTAATCTCATCCTATAAGTAACTTATGACATTATTTCATTCAATAATTCTTGCATCCACCTTGTCAGTTCACACTTAAATTAATTGAATGCACTTAATCTCAATTTAAAGATTCTAAGTGATGAAGAATTAATCACATACTGGGCAATCTGTTGTAAAACAATTATATGCCAATCATTCAGTTGCTCAGCCTTTTTTTTTTTACTTAAATTGCTAGGCACTGTCTCTGAACAGTACTTTGTGAGACTAAAAGCATTTTCTAATTTAAATATCTTTAGCATAGGTTAATTGTTATTTGGCATGGTATTTCCCCCCCCCCCCCCCCCCCCCCCCCCCCCCCCCCCCCCCCCCCCCCCCCCCCCCCCCCCCCCCCCCCCCCCCCCCCCCCCCCCCCTTTTTTTTTTTTTTTGGTTTGTTTTGTTTTAATGTTTTACTAGGTGATTACCTTGAAAACCTGAATGTGTTCATCAAAGCTGAGATTTCTTAATTACAACCAAAGATGGTTCATTCTGCTACAAGAAGGTATGTCTTGCTCTGCCAGTACACAAATAGTAATGTTTTGTAGAGCTTCCTTTGACAAGTATTTCAGAACTTCTGCTTTGTCAATCCACAACAGGGAAGTTTCATAGTTAGAAACACAGAATCATAGAATCACTCAGGGTTGGAAGGGACCACAAGGATCATCTAGTTCCAAACCCCTGCCATGGGCAGGGACACCCTACCCTAGATCAGGCTGCACAGAGCCTCATCGAGCCTGGCCTTAAACACCTCCAGGGATGGGGCATTGAGTTACATGACTCTTGTACAATACTCTAAAGTTTTATGGAGATCTCACCTGCATTTTATATGTTAGTGTATTTCTTCTAACCTCACAGTGTATTTCTTCTAACCTCACATTATTTTGCAGTATCTCAAAAGTGATAAACAACATCATTAAGGGCAAGTAATGAAAGCACTGTGTGGAGAAGAGTATTTATCTCTTATAATATTATTTTTTCTTTTTTATTTTCCTTTCACCTGTCTTTCCCCTCTGTGACAGCAGCTATTTAAACAATTGGTACACCAGCATTCAAGGAGTTTACAAAAAAACCTTTGTGTTAAGATATAGCCATGTGGTAAGAAAAAGCCATTATTTTGTTACCAGCTATGTAAGGCTGAGATTAGTAAATCCATGCAATCCTACCATAACAAATGTGAAGACTAGCTAGTATATGTATGTTCAACTGAAAATCAAGTCAGTCCATGCTGGCATGCTTCTTCTGTTCTGTGCCAGATGTGTTATGTTCATAATGAAGCTGAGGTATGATTCTGCTTTATCTTGATCTCAGTACAGGGACAATGGTGTCAGAGTCTTCTGGACTAAGGAAAGATCATATGTATAGTTATGTCTTTACACAACTGTAGAGACATACCCTGAATCAAACTAAAGGGCTTTCTAAATCCCAGAAAGCTTGTCATAGTCTGTAACAGAGCACAAAGTTTAATCCAGGACAATGAAGTCCCAGTCTTGCTCAATACTGAGGCAGGCATTCTTGTTTTAATAGGATGTAAGTGCAAATTATGTAATGCAACCAGGTTAAATACACTTTAGTTTACTCACAGGAATGTTGATTGAACTAAACCACTGATGAACATTGGTTTTCTCTCACTTTGATTAAAATAATATTTTAAAATAAATAAAAGCATCCACAAAATGGACCAAAAAGCCAACACATGAGAAAATAGTTTTTTTTTAATTTTAATTTAACATTTTACTTGATTTTTGAAGATTCCAATAAAACCTTAAATTGGAGAAAGGCCAAATCATATTTCAGGCATCTCTGAGAAGCTCCTAACATCTCTGCATTTTGGTGATATTCAAACCCCAATCCGAGTTCTTAGTTGTAATGTCACACTTACAGTTCTTCATGTTAACACAGAAAGGAAATGATAAGACATATTTTCTCATGCTTACAATAGCTCAGTAATCACCAGTTCTTTTAGCATTAAATCACCTAAATACCATGTTTTGAAATATATTCTGATAGACATATATCACACAATCTAGTAATATGTATCTATTAGCTACATATTTATGAGATAAACACAGAATCATGGAATTATTTAGGTTTGAAAAGACCCTTGGGATCAAGTCCAACCATTAAACCTACTTTACAAAGTTCACCTCCAAACCGTATCTGGAAACACCGTTACTAAACAACCTTTAAACCCATCCAGGGTTGGTGACTCAACCTGGGCCGCCTATTCCAATGCCTGACTATTCTTTCCGTGAAAAAGATTTTCTTAACGTCCAGTCTAAACCTAGCCTGTTGCAGTTTGAGGGCATTCCCTCTTGTTCTATCATTAATTCCCTGTGAGAAGAGACCAGCACCAACCTTTCTACAATGTCCTTTCAGGTAGTTGTATAGAACAAGGAGGTCTCTCCTCAGCCAATTCTTCAAATTAACCATCCCCAGCTCCTTCAGGTGCTCTTCATAAGATTTATTCTCCAGGCCCTTCACAAGCTTCTCTGCCCTCCTCTGCACTTGCTCCAGCACCTTGACATCTCTCTTGTATTGAAGTGCCCAAAACTGAACACGGTACTCAAGGTGTGGCCTCACCAGTGCCGAGTATGGGGGGACGATCGCCTCCCTAATCCTACTGAACACAGCATTTCTAATACAAGCCAGGATGCCATTGGCTTTCTTGGCCTCCTGGGCACACTGCTGGCTCATGTTCAGCTGCTTGCTAGTTAGAATCCCTAGGAATGGAAGCACAGATGGAACATTGCAAAGCCACATGTAACTTTGCAAGTCATGCAAATACTTCTACAAATTAACTGTGACTCAACTATAATGCCGCTCTTTCTTCCTGCACCTATTAATTTCATACTGTTTTTTAATTGTGAGGAAAAATATTGCATACTTTTTTACTCCTTTCAATAATAGATGGGCAATGATACCTTTGATTTCTTACCTGTGCATGGTTATCTTGTGCTAGCTGCATATTCGCTGCAGCCTTAAGCTCCTCAAAACAAGAACATTTACTGAAATTTCTCTTATAAAATAAAGTATTACAGCATCTCAGATTAGATATTCTGAAGATATTTGCATTACTACAGCTTAATTAAAAAACAATAAAGTTGTCGCAAGAACAACCAAAAATCTTGATGATAAAACATAATTTTACATCACCTTTAACAGAAATTGCATAGCATAAGTATCCCATAATGGTAAGCTTCTTTAGGAGACCAGTGTGAATGAGGATTCCAAATCTCATTTGGAATTTTCATAGGAAAATCGTCTGCTCATCAGCTGAATTTGAACTAGGTCTGGTCCCAAAAGGAGTCACTGGGCATCTCATGAGCTAGTGCCAGAATAGACACACAGCTTCCAGTATCTCACTACCCAATTTAGTATTAGCTCAAGTTCCCCTGCAGCATTACTACACACAAAGCTTCGAAAGCCCTAGTATAAAGCCTCAGCAAAGACCTATGCTTTTTTCTATTCAGTTGTGTTAATGTGAAACTGCAGAATGAAAAAGTGCTTTGTGTGCTCCTTTGTCTACAGCCATTGCTAGTGAAGGCGGGTGAAACACTCCAGCTTTTCATAGAAACACTCCAGCTTTTCAGTGAGATGCTGAGAGACGTTCAGCAGCCCTGGGACTAGAGGTGGCATCAGCAGCAATTTCTTAAACACACACCATGTCTCAAAAGGCAGTTAGGCTGCCTGCCACTTGAATACTGAGTCCTGTGGTCGAGGCATGTATTGAGGAGTTTGTATGGATCATAAAATCATAGAATTGTCAGGGCTGGAATGGGCCCCAAGGATCATCTAGCTCCAACCCCCCTGCTGCAGCCAGGGATACCTCACAGTAGATCAGGCTCCTCAGAGCCCCATCCAGCCTGGCCTTAAAAACCTCCAGGGATGGAGCTTCTACCACCTCCTTGTTCCAGCGTCTCACCGCCCTCATGGGGAAGGAATTCTTCCTAACATCCAATCTGAATCTACCCACTTCTAGTTTTGTTCCATTCCCCCTAGTTCTATCACATCATGACATCCTAAAAAGCTGTGCACCAGCTTTTCTGTAGGCCCCCTTTAGATACTGGGAGGCCACAAGAATGTCTCCTTGGTGCCTTCTCCTCTCTGGACTGAACAGCCTCAACTCTCTCAGTCTGTTTCCATAGGAGAGGTGCTCCACCCCTCTGGTCACCCTTGTGGCCCTTCTCTGGACACATTCTAGCATACCCATATCCGTCTTGTAATAGGTACTCCAGAACTGGATTCAGGACTCCAGATGGGGTCTCACTGTGTTGAAGTAGAGAGGGAGAATCACCTCTCTTGCCCTGCTGGCCATGCTTCTCCTGATACAGCCCATGACATGGTTGACTCTCTGGGCTGCAAGTGCACACTGACGGGTCATGTTGAGCTATTAATCCAGCAGTAGCCCCAAGTCCTTCTCCCAAGGGGTGCTCTCAATCCAGTCACTGCCCAGCCTATATGGGTGCTTGGGATTGCCTCAACCCAGATGCAGGACCTTTCACTTGGTCTTGTTGAAGCTCATAAGGTTGGCTTGTGCCCACCTCTCCAGCCTGTCCAGGTCCCTCTGGATAGATCCCTTTCCTCCAATGCATCAGCCACATCACACACCTTGGTGTTGTCAGCAAACTAGCTGAGGGTGCACTCAATGCTACTGTCCATGTCACTGACAAAGACATTAAACAAGACTGGTCCCAATCCTGATCCCTGAGAGACTCCACTTGTCACTGGCCTCCACTCGGACCCACTGACAGCCACTCTTTGGGTGCGGCCATCAAGCCAGTTCTTTATCCACTGAGTTGTCCACCCACTGAACCCATGTTTTACCAGTTTGGAGACCAGGATGTCATGCAGGACAGTGTCAAAGGCTTTGCTCAGGTCCAGGGAGATGATGGATCTTGGGTTTGTCTTTACCTGAAGGGGTTAGTTTCCACCAGTAAAATGGAGATTTGAAACATTAAGCTTCAGGCTTTCCACCATTTGCGGAATAATCCAACACAAAATCCAAAAGATTTTGCTACCTGAGGATATTTGTTCTCATCAGTTCTTAACCTTTCTCTTGGCAAACACTGGCAGTAGTCTTATAGGACGAAATTCTCTGCTGTTACAAGGGCACTACATTGAAAGGTTGCTAGGGTACCAGCAAATGATAACTTGGCCTTTTCTACTAAGCTTAATGAAAATGGCAACTTTAACCCTCCTTACTTCAGGCATTTAACTTTGTGCCTAAGGTGGGAGCGGGGGACTGAGGGAGGCTCCCAAGGTGGCTGTTCCCAATTACTCTCTAAAGGCTACCTTTCTACAAAGGGACCTGGGGTCCTAACACAGGCATCCAAGTTAAAGGTCTAAAATTATCTCCTAGCCACAGTATACCAAATTTTTCTGCACTTCATAATGCTGTATGTGACATTGTGCTCAGAGCTGCAGCCATCAGCTGCACATAGCCTATCAGTCATGAAAATTCCTGCTGCCTTGGTGAAAAATAATGACCTATAATTGTGTTGTGAGGAGTGTAATTAGCCATAAACCAGTGCTGGGAACTCATGTAGGTGAATTACAGTTTATAGAATAACAGGGCCTGATCTTCACACCATTTGATTTTGCAGGAACAGAGATACAAAGTAGTTGGAGCTCCACTCCTCACACCCTACTGAGTGGGGCAGAAATTGAATCTTACTCCCTCTTCAGTTGGGAATTGTTGCTACTCAGTAAACAAAAAACCTACAGAAGTGAAGAACATCATAACCCAACAATAAATTAAAAACGGGATCTTTCCTTGGACAAAAGAGGCCTGAATTTACTTAGGTACAAAAGGGAATTAAAGGTGAGGATGCCACATTCTAAGCAAATGAAAAGATCCTGCACAAGAACAGCAGCCTAATACTGAAGACTGTTTTAAAGGAATTGCTTCAGCTTTAGAAAGAAGGAAGAGCTGCCACCCCTGCCAAAGGACTGAGTCTCAAGTGGAAAGAAGCACTTATCTGCCACATTGCATGAGGCACTTCAGCCCCAGGGACATTTAATACATATCCTATTTTCAGTTTCCCCAAAGGCTGACCTGAGGTGGCTTCCCAGGCAGTTCAATGTGTTTTAGCTGCTCTTATGTATGGACAGTTTTGGGCACCACTTTTTCTTCTCGGGCACTTTATGGGGACGTGAAGCACACAGATAGATACAGGAGATTTCACTACAATGGTAAACATGCTCTGCCGGGTGGCTGGACTAGACCTCCAGAGATCCCTTCTAACTCCTGTTATTCTGTGAAGCAACTCATCATTTGGTAGCCCCAGCAGCAAAAATTAATGCATCGGGAGCTATAGAAGAAAGAGTAGCTCGGGCAGGGTGAGAAGGCACCAAGCCTTCAGGTGGCCCCACGGTCAGGCGCAACCCTCCTGCAGGCACCGGCCGGCGGGTCGGGGTCTTCCGGGGTGCTCCTACCCGGCCTCCTGGCGATGCTCCTGTTCGGCCTCGTTGAACACGCTTCTGCCTGGCTCCGCGGGGCTGTTGCTGCCTTAAGCCCCATGCAGACGCTGCTTTCATCACCGGCCGTCCCCGCACGGCCGCAGGCGCGCCCGGCAGCACACCCTGCCCGCGGGCCCCTGCCGCCAGGGCCGGTCTCCGGTCTGTTCTAGGGCTTCGCCGGGGGCCGCTGCCGCCCGCTCCGCTCGTCTCGCAGCGGCTACCGGCTACCGGCTACCCTCGGCAGCTCCCCCACGGGGAATCCGGACTGGAGCAGAGGAACACAGCAGCAGCCACCCTCGCTGGTTCCCTCACGGGGAAGGTGGACAAGAGCACAGCCCCACCGCGGGGCACCGGCCGGGCCGCCCGCTGCACGCTGCCACCTGAAAGGCCGCCGCGGCGAGGGGCTGGCGCCGTGCTGAGGCAGCGGGCAGTGGTCACAGCCGCCGTCGACTGTGCTTCGCTCTGCGCCCTGAGCAACCAGGAGCAGGTTCGGTGTCTGAACAGCCCATGGCACCTATGAGCAAGCACTGCAGGCAGTAACTGTACCAGCGGCCCACGCAAGAAACACCCAAACAAAATTTGAGGGCTCATTGCGGGGAGACGCAAGTGGTAAGAGTCACAGAGGCACCTGTTCCTCAGTTCCTCTGGGCATCTTTAGAAGGTTGCTGCCATCTAGGCCCTAAGGTTTGGGATGTCACTGACAGGGTGCCATGACTTGCTACAAACACTGTTATCCACTGCTGCTCTTTCATATGGGCACAAATGATGCAGTAAGAGAGAAAATAGGGCAGAATTAAGACTGTGAAGCTTGGGGACATGCCTGAAGGGAATAGATGCTCATAATTTTCTGTTTCTGTGAGTTAGAGAAAAGGATGCAGGCAGGAGCTGATTCTTTGTGTGAACCTACACTTCGATTACATGGCTTGTGCTGTTGTCACAGTTTTGTCTTTTTTACAATAGAATCACAGAGTCGTTTTAGCTAGAAAAGACCTTTAGGATCATAAAGTCCAACCATTTTTTAACTTTGCCAAGTCTGGTCCTAAATCATGCCCCTTAGCACCACATCTACGTGTCTTTTAAATGAGATACTCTGATGACTCTAACCTGCTAGGGAGAGATAGGATCCACCTGACTAGAGAAGGAAAGGAATCCTGTGTCACCAGGCTAGCAAAGGTGGTGAAGGGAGCTTTAAACTGACAAGCCAGGGGGATGGTGTCCACAGGGCTGACACCTGTGAAATTGAAAGCAGTGGGGTAAAAAGCCAAGGCACCCCAGCAGCAATGAATGCCATCTCAGTGGGAGCAGAGGTCGGAAATCAAAGCAGCAGCAAAAATTCAAGAGTTATTGATGTGTTAGAAACCACAGAAGCACCTGAGAGCAGTCACACGGGAGCTGGGGTTTCTTCCCCTAAGGGTGAATGGTCCAAATGCAGTGCATGTACACCAACACAAACAGCATGTGAGTTGTATCTCATGAGGACTGAGCAAAGGGGAAGGATCACCTCCACTAGCTTGTTGGCAGCACTCTGCCTGAATGGGGCCCAGGAGGCTGGTGGCTTTCTTTGCCTTAGGGGCACATCACTGGCTCAGAGTCAACTCGGTGTGGACCAAGACCTACAGGTCCTTTCCTACAAAGCTGCTTTACAGCCAGATCGCCCCAACCTGCCCCTGCTGCCAGGGCCAAAACTTGGCATATCCCTTTGTTCAACTCAACAAGGTTTCTGTTGGCCCATTTCTCCAGCTTGTTGAGTACTCTCAAATGGCAGTGTGTTTCTCTGGCTTATCAATCACTCTTTCAGTTTTGTACCATCTGCAAACATGCTGAGAGTCCATTCTCCTCACACAACCAAGCGTTGATTCCTGCTTGATAAACCTACCCTGACTACTCTCAGTCACCTTCTTGTCCTTAGAATGTTTGCAAGTGGTTTCTGATAGGATGTCACAGTAGTGGAACATTTTGTTGGAGTAAACTGCAGAACTGTCAGTCCTAGATATGGCTGAATGTAGTTCTCATTCATAGTAATAAAATAATAATGAAACTGAAGACAGAAACACGTCGAGTCATAGTTCTGACTGATGGTCTTTCACAAATTGGAAGGACATTGAAGTGTTGGAGCAGGTACAGAGGAGGGCCACGAAGATGATCAGAGGGCTGGAGCAGCTCTGCTATGAGGACAGGCTACAAGAGTTGGGGTTCTTCAGCTTGGAGAAGAGAAGGCTTCAAGAAGACCTTATAGTAGCCTTCCAGTATCTGAAGGGGGCCTACTGGAACTAGATGATCTTTGAGGTCCCTTCCAACCTTACCATTCTATGATTCTATGATTCTATAAATGTCTTTGCCCCTCAGGTAGGATGTACCTACATGTCTCTCATGTTTGGATTGATCATAAGCACTTCACTGTCAGTGCAGAGGACTTGATTCAAAGAATAGCTGTGACTATGAAAACGAGCAATGTGTTTGTTAGTGTAAATGCAAAGACAAAGTCATTCCATCATGGGAGGTCAGTTGTTTTGCGAATGAAGAATATAATTATAATCAATTATCTAAACTCTTTTCAGTCAGGAGCTACGATTTCTTGTTTATTTTAATACACATTTTTTCAAAAAGCCACAAGAGTTGTGTCTGACTAAAAGAGTTTTAGTGTGCAATGTGGAGTAGTCTTTTATAGACCTTTTTAAAGAAGGTTTGGATTTAGAGGCTGCATTTTAAGACAACTGTTGGCAAACCATAATACATGCAACAAAGATTGTCAACTGCCTGTAAAAATGCTACAGTTTATAGAAGAGTGATCAAATTTAAATAGATAAATAAAAGGACTGCAATTGTAAAATTAGACAGACTTGTAGGGAAGAAAATAGAATTTAATTTTCAGCCACTGCTTTCAAACAAGAACAGCAATGCCTTAACTTTAGCAGTTCTTAGGAGGGGGCATCTACAACCTCTCTAGGCAACCTGTTCCAATGTCTCACCGCTCTCACAGTAAAGAATGTATTCCTTACATCTAACTTGAATCTATCTTTTCTCTGTTTGAAAACATTACCCTTAACCCTATCACTCCTCCCTGATAAAGAGTCCCTCCCTATCTTTGCTGTAGGCCCCCTTTAAGTACAGGAAGACTGCTGTAAGGTCTTTCCAGAGCCTACTCTAGGCTAGATAATCCCAACTCTCACAGCCCATCCTCATAGGGAAGGTGCTCCAGCCTTCAGATCGTAGCCCTCCTCTGAACACACTTGAGCAGGTCCATATTTTATGCTGGGTGCCCCAGAGCTGGGCACAGTACTAAGAGTGGGATCTTATCAGAGTGGAAGAGAGGGAAAGAATTACCTCCTTCAACCTGATGTTATTCTATTTATCAATGACCACTAACTCTTTATTTGATATGGCCCTGAGTGGCCCCTGAAGTCTTAAAAAAAGTGATGGATTATCAGGCACTTTTTAGACATATCAAATTTTTTTAAACTGAATAATGTTTAAATAATGTAGGTATTTCATCTTAGCATTCCTCTAGATTTCTTGGCTGTGCAACATCTCCCACTGGTGACGAGTTACTTCTTATCTCATTTGTTTTCTCCATAAGATCAGCCAACACCTGATATAAAACAGATCCACTGACATACTGCCTGCAGTGGATGGCAAACTTGTTCATCTCCTTGGCCAGGCATACAAATGCTAAACCCGCTTTCCCCCCCCTCTCTTAGCTTTAACTTCTTTGTGCATTGTTTTGACACACCGATCATCCCTTGATGTGATAGACTTTTTTTTTTCATCTCTCCTAAGTATCTCCAAAAACTTTCTTTTGATCCATTGTACATTTCTGTTTAGTCAGATTTTTCCATCATCTTGACACAAATTTAAATTTTTGAAAGACGTCTTCTTGCTTTTAACAATAATTCTTATTTTACAGTTTGTTGTATGAAAACAATCTTGATAATTTCAGAACTACCTTCCCTGATTTTTCTTATTCTGTATTTTGCAACTGAAGGCATTTTTTTTCTATTAGCTTTAATGCACAATTAGTCTGTCAGCTCACCCCTCAAATCCAAAGCACCCACATACTGTGAAGCCAAATGTTAACTAAAGTTAAATGACTGGGGGAAAGACTACAGCAGAGGTTCTCTTGGATTAAGAATGAGGGCAGATAGAGTTTGACTTAGCTAGAAATTGCAGAAATACACCTTGCATACTGAAGACAATTCAAGAAAATACATTAACATATATTACGTGACATCAGATAGTGTCTTAAGCCAGAACTCTGGGGTTCCTCTTCACAAAATTCATTACAAATAAAAGACTTGCTTGGTGAGCTGACTTGCAAACACTTGTTTTGACTGGTTAATGAGCCACTCACATTGTCCATTTAGACATGAGCAAAGCATACAAAGTCCTTAGCTCTTTAGCTGGTCAAAGAAATTATTTCAAGAGCTGTATGACCAACCTGATACAGGAGGTGCAAGCCTGCTATAGACAGGTAAAGCAGCTCTGTGAAGTCATAGCCATCAGGAACTTTGTGCCAAAATGAATCAAGCTTTTTAGGAAGAAGAAGAAGATGTGTTGAAATCATAGAACATGGAAATGCAACATAGTTATGTGCAAGTATTTGTCGGGAGGGAAGAGAAAGATTTGCTAAGAAAAAGCAATGGGAAATTTTAGAAGATGCTCTAATGCACAATCTAATGCTACTGGAAGTACACAACCAGACTGGTCTGAGTTTTTGTTTGGCTAAATTATTTTCTAGACAAAAGAAACATTGTAGCTGTAATTTATTCAGAACTTCAGATAAGTATCTGATAGACTAGAAATGAGGGCAAAAATATTTACATTGGAAAAAATGAGGTTTGCTGTAAGAACTAAAGAAGAGATAAAAGACTGAGATGGTAACTAGGTTAGGTTACTAATTAAGTCACCTTAGGCCTTTGAAATAATTGTTACTAATTTTTACCAGTTTTCATGTTGGCTTAAGAATTGCACCCCTGAAGTTTTCTGATAAGAGTTAGATGATATTAAGAAGTCCTGGGATATCAGATGCAGGAAAAGCAGGTACTTTGAAGATGAGGGTATTAGGAAAGAAATATTTCTCTGTAGCATCCAAATCATGAATGGAAAGATTAATTAATGTGATTTTTACTGGAACAGGGGAAGTCAGATGGAATTTGACAAGCCAGGGGGACCTAACTGTCTAAATCAAATATTGGTATGATGGTGACTTGCTGAAGAAATATAATTCTAGACTGTAGCAATCGAAAGTCTTTCCTACAGAGAAGCGGAGGCACTGATAACTAAGTCATCATGGGTTCAATTCAGTTGCCTAAATTCAAGCAGTCCTTGCAATGCACTGAGGTATCTGAGACTTCTTCATGAAGATGATATATTTGATAACAGATTGTGCCTGACCTATGAATGGCAATGGGAAGCCAAATAAGCTATCACCTCATATTGCAGTTGTCACAGATGTTTAAGCAACTAAAGTATATCCTGGGGTTTATATCTTTTTTAGGTTCATTGACTACAATAAGGAAAAGAAAGAGAATGGAGTGCAACAGCAGAACATGTTGTCAACTTGATCCTTCAGTAGTAGCAAAACTGTTTGCTTAGGCTCTCAACTTTTCAAACACTAATTTCATTCCTCTGCAACAGCAAGGTTTGGGGTTTGGGGATTTTGTGGTTTGTTTTTTTGTGTTTTGTTTTGTTTGGGTTGTTTTTTTTTTGTTTGGTTGTGGGTTTTTTTCTTTTCTCAAAGTGAAACTTTCTTCTAAAAGCAAAAAAAAATGTTTAATGTGTCTTGTCAATTTTTTTTGGTCATACTTAAATGAAACTGCATCCTCTCAGGGGCACTTCCATCCCATTAGGAAGTAAAAAATGTTTGAAGTTCATGAATGTTGCTTTGATGTTTATTTTAACAAATGGAGATACGCCAAAATGAATTGAAATATAGTTTATATTGTGCTTCATTAGCTGGCTGCATGAGCTCATGAAAGCTTCACTCAGACTTTTGCAAGAGCATGGGAAAGAGAAGACAAATCTCCTAATCCTTCCCAAGACTTAACTTTCCAAATGTCAGTAATGTCCATCATGCATGCTCAAACTCAACCACCACAAGCACAGGCTGTTTATGTGCACACCCAAATGAGGACTGCTGTCATCAGGTTATCTGTCTCCCTACATCTAAAATATGAAACTTGGCGAGTTTATACAGATGTGTTTCTAATATAATTTCTTGGGAGGAAAGGGGGGGAAAAAAGAACATCCACAGGTCAGCTTCCCACTTAGATACATACTGATGTGTGTCATACCAGGTCAGCCTTACTTAGGTGTCTTCTAGCCTATATTGGACATTTATTCTTTAATGACACATCTCCTAAAGTCAGAAGTACTTTTTGTTGCCAGAGAATCTCATGCTTGCTATAAGGCAGTAATATGGAAGGAAAAGAGAGTGTCCGTATTCAGTGATCATATTGTTTTACTTATTTGAACATTTGCTTTGCTTCAGCTGCTATACTTTCTCCTGTTTTTCAAATCTGGTGTCATCCTGATAAAAGGTCAGCTGACTGCAGCTGGCCTGTGAAAATGATGCTCCCTGTGTCAATATACAAAAGATTCTTCTCCAGTTTTCTTCACACTTTTGGCAGAACTAGCCAAAATCTGACTATGAATTCATGAGCTCCCTTCAGACTCCTGTTGTTTCTGGAGAAAACATTCCTCATCCCAAGGGTCACATTGTAATAGTAAGAATGTTGAAAATGAAAAATACAGAAGATGATAAAAATCAGTTTAAGTATTGTTTGCATTAGGAAGCTATTATCCCAAATTAATAATGGATTCTGGTCAACACAGGCTGTACAGAGCCACCACAAACTTCTAATATTTTAGAGAAGAATTTCCAGAAGAGGAGATAAACAAACTGGTGAGAGAAAAAGCCCAGCTCTTTGTTTTGTCTGATTCAGTTTTAATAGAAAGCAATAGGTGAGTCTCTTCTGAGAGGCATGGGGAAGTGTCCATCTGGCACTGACTCACTCTTTTAAGAGGTTTGCTCTTTATCAGGCTTGCTGTCTTACCATCCATCAGTGATGCCACCTGGAGATTACCGATCTTTGTACGTACCACTGACTCTTATCCACTGCTGCTGTTTCACATGGGCACCAGTGATACAACCAGGAACAAGCTGAAGATGAAATCCAGCCCAATAAGTCATCTGTCCTAACAATGAGGAAGGCAGGCAAAAATGTCAGGTGGCCTGCATGTTTGAAAAAAGCAATCCCGAACACTTCTTGTTACAAAAAGGAGGCCCGCAAAGGGCGGAAGCAAGGACAGATATCCTAGGAGAAATACAGAGAAACTGAGTAGCTAGAGATCAAGTCAGGAAAGCTAAAGCTCATATAGGATTACATTTGGTCAGGGAGATAAAAGGCGATAAGAATAACCTTCTATAGGTATGTCAATGACGAAAGACTAGGAAAGAGGTGGGGCTCTCTAGAAAGAAACAGGATCCTGGTCACCCAGGATAAGGAGAAGGCTGAGGTGCTCAATAACACTTTTGCCTCTGTCTTCTCTAGCAAGGGGTCTAACTACACTGTCCAAGTTACAGATGGTAAAAACAAGAGCTGCAAAAATGGAAAAACTCCCATTGTAAGTGAAGATCAAGTTCAAGACTACCTAAAGAATCTGGAGGTGCACAAGTCTATGTGATCTGATGAGATCCATCTGTGGGTCCAGAGGGAACTAGCAAATGAAATTGCTCAGCTGCTTTCCATCATCTTTGGAATGTCATGGCAATCTGGCGAAGGTCTCATTGACTTGAAAGAGGGGAAACAGCTTCCATTTTCAAAAAGGAAGACTCAGGGAGCTACAGGTCAATCAGTCTCACCTTTGTGCCTGGCCAGATCGTTCTTTCTTCCTAGAAAGATTACTAAAGCACTTGAAAGATGAGCAGATGATTGGTGGTAGCCCTTTACCAAGGGGAAATTGTGCCTGACAGTGTACCTGGGCTGGTGCAAAGTGTTTCACACTGCACTCCACAACATCCTGATATCTAACTGGAAAGGCATGGATTTGATGTGTGAAACTGTCAGTGAATTAAGGAACTGGCTTGATGATCACACTCAAAGATCATTGGTCAGTGATGATGGTCATATGGTTTCAAGTCGAAGTGAAGACAAGCGATGAATGGTGTTCCTCAGGGAGCAGTGCTGTTTCACATCTTTTTCAGCAATATGGACAGTGGAATGAAGTGCACTCTCAGCAAGTTCACTGATGACACCAAGCTATGGTATAATCAACATGCTGGAGGAAAGGCATGCCATGCAGAGGCAGCTCAACAGGCTGGAGAAGTGGGCAAATGCCAACCTCGTGAAGTTCAACAAAACCAAATGTAACATCCTGCACCTGCGTCAGAGCAATCCCAAGTACGAATACAGACTGGATGATGAATGGGTAGAGAGCAGTCCTGAGGAGAAGGACTTGGGAATGCTGGTTGATGAGGAGCTAAACATGAGTTGGCAAAGCGTACTCGTGGCACAGAAAGCCAAGCATATCCTAGGCTGTATCAAAAGAAGTATGGCCAGCAGGTTGGAAGAGGTGATTCTGCCACTCTGCTTTTATGAGAGTGGAGTACCTTGAGTGCTGTGCCTAGCTCTGGAGCCCACAACATAGCATGAACATTCAACTGTTAAAGAGGGCCCAGAGAGGGGCCACAAAGATGATCAGAGGGCTGGAGCAGCTCTCCTATAAAAATATGTGGAGATATTTAGAGTTGTTCAGCCTGGAGAAGAGAAGGTTCTGGGAAGACCTTATAGCAGCCTTACAGTATTTGAAGGAGACCTACAGGATAGCTGGAGAGGGACTTTTTGCAAAGCCTCATAGAATGAGGACTAATGGCTTCAAACTGGAATAATAATGTTTTATATTAGACAGTAGGAAGAAATTCTTCCCCATGAGGGCAGTAAGACACTGGAACAGGTTGCCCAGAGAAACTGTGGAGGCTGCAACTCTGGAAGTGTTCAAAACCAGGTTGGATGAGACCTTTAGTAACCTGGTCTAGTAGGAGGTGTCTGTGTCCATGCCCATGGCTTGGGGGTTGGAACTACCTGATCCTTAAGGTGTTTTCCAACCCAACCCATTCTCTGATTCTATGAATTGCCATAGTTTTTCACTTACTTTAATGACCATGGTTTGTGGTCATGCCTCAAAACAACTAGAACAAAAGCTTACTGTGCTGGAGACTGTGTAGAAAAAAAAAAGCCTGGAAAGCAGTGGAAGGATGCTGACATCAAGAAAGTGGGAAGAAGGGAGGCTGAAGGCAAAATTGCCAAAAGGTAAAGGGAAGCCAAGCTGCTATTGCAGAAAAACCTCTGGTGAGCCACATCTACTTCCACCACTGATATTACTCACTCATTTATATTCATGACAAAACCCCAACCAACCAAAACCCAAAAACTCCACCACATTCTGGCAGGAGAGGCTGAATGAAAACAATAAAGGGCTTTCCCAAGCATGAAAAGGATTCCCTCATGCAGTTATTTGTCTGAGGAAGTCTAGAAGTAATTACATTTTAATTTGACATAATCTTATTAGAACAGGGACTAGCTAATGTAGTAAATTAAATAAATGTAATCAAACTACTTCCTAATTACCTTGCAATCTTAATAAGGAATTCACAGTCAAATTAGGGCAATTCAGGCAATTACATTAAAGACTTCCCAATTCAGAAAAGAATCCAGCTGTCACTTTACAAGCAATGTTGGCTTTACAGTGCAAAATGTAACCTTGCTCCTAGTATTTGTTTGCCACCATTTTTTTTAAGTTTTCAAGAGGCAGAGATTAGAATCATAGAATCAGTCAGGATTGGAAAGGACCACAAGGATCATCTAGTAGCTAACCTCCCCTGCCACGGGCAGGGACACCCTACCCTAGCCTGGCCTTAAAAACCTCCAGGCATGGGGACTCAACCACCTCCCTGGGCAACCCCTTCCAGGATTTCGCCACTCTCATGCTGAAGAACCTCTTCCTAACATCCAATCTGAATCTCCCTACCTCCAGCTTTGCTCCATTCCCCCTAGTCCTGTCACTACCTGACCGCCTAAAAAGTCCCTCCCCAGCTCTTTTGTAGGCCCCCTTCAGATACTGCAAGGCCACAAGAAGGTCACCTGGCAACCTCCACTTCTCCAGACTGAACAGCCCCCAACTGTTTCAGTCTGTCCTCATAGCAGAGCTGCTTCAGCCCTCTGAGCATCCTTGTGGCCCTTCTCTGGACACACTCCAGCATCTCCACATCCCTCTTGTAATAGGGGCTCCAGAAA
>VWYK01020888.1:0-12506 GCA_013399775.1 Semnornis frantzii | reverse complement strand
TGTTCATCTTGGAGAAAAGAAGGCTTCAGGAATACCTTATTCTGGCCTTTCAGTATGTAAAGGGGGGCTTATAAGAAAGATGAAGACAGACTTTCTAAGCAGGGTCTTTTGCAACGGGACAAAGGGTAGTGGTTTTAAACTGGAAGAGGGGAGATTTTTGACTAGGTAGAAGGAAGCAGTTTCTTACAATGATGTGATTTAATGCTGGCGTAGGTTGCCAGAGGGGTGGTTAGAAGCCCCATCCCTGGAAGCGTTCCAGGTCAGGTTGGACAGGGCTCTTAGCAACTTGCTCTAGTTGATGACCCTGCTCACTGCAGGGATATTGGACTAGATGACCTTTCAAGGTCTCTTCCAACCTAAAATATTCTATGATATGATGGGATTTTTTTCTTCCCTGGCCCTCTCATGGACTTTTGTTAGACACAGCATCTAAGAAAGTTGTAAGAACAGATGTTAGAACATAATGGTTTTGAAACTTAGTGCAATGGAATAGTATTTTAATTTCTTGTTATACGAGCTTGGATTTAATAATATTGTAAATGCTTGTTGCTTTTATCCGATTTAACAATGTACAATATAATTTGCTGACACTGACATTTTTGTAATAGAGAAGTTCAAGAGAATTCAGAACAGTAAAATACCTCATCAGGGCCAAGTATTTATATGAAACATAATACAAGAAAAAAACTTCCCAGTGTATATTATAGCAGTAAAAGAATTGTCACTTCTGTGGAACAGTATTTATGCAGCTACACACACTTAATGGTAGTGCAGGTCAGGAAGACTTCTAATATAACGTTGATATTGTGACACAAGTTATGGTATTTAAGAGGCTCTATTCTTGTAGTGGCGTGCACAAATTAGATGTTTTGATGGTAGTTTTGTGCTAGTGGTACTAGTTCCAGTTCCTCAAACAGTATAAACTGATGACAGTGCTTGTGTTTTTAATACAGTCGTAGTGACAGCATAGTATTTTCTAGAACAGAGGGAAGGAAGGTGCAATTCTTTCCTTCCATTTCATTCACTACCTATTACCATTCCACTTGTCACAGCAGGTCACTACTGATGCCTCTACCTGCCGTGGGAACAGCCCGGCTAAGAATGCCATGCCCCACAAAAGCAGTACCTAGCAACTAAGCTATTTTTAACCTGCATGAGGGATGGCTGGAGCTGTTCAAGTAAGCCATGTCTCAGAATGCCTGGGAAGAAAAAGATGAGGATAAAATTTTTCATTGAGGTGCTTTAATGGATACTTCCAAAGAAATGTGGTCAAGATCTGTTTAATGCCTTGTAGATACTAGACAATGATGAGTTTACTCTTTCTTTATTTTTCAGAAACCTTTGGAGCTCAGAATGCGTGAGAATAACCTGAGGCTGTCTGCATTTATAAACTCCACATATAAAAATGCATATGGAAGATCAGCACTAATTTCCCAGAATTCTGGATATGTATAAAAATGTAAAATTTTTTACATGCTGCCTCTTAGGATAGGGATGCTAACTTCTGCCTGTGGCAGTTTGAACAGCTGAAACTGAATCATCATCTATTCAGTTTTGCTGCACTGTTCTTTTTCTGTCTTAATCTTTTTTTATTGTGACTCGTTTAGTAATTTTAAATTTGTTCCAAATGGTAGCTTTACATAAAGTTTGGACTTGTCTGTAAATTTGTCTTTGAAAAAAATTTCCTCTACCTTTCAAAATGGAATAGAGAGTTTGTTGTTGGAACTAACACTAAACTTTGGCATGCCTGTAGTAGCTTTTTACTTCTCTTCAGAGAAATAAGGAATACTACTAGTATTCCTGGGACAAGAAAATCCATTCCCACTTGTTTCTCACCTACTAGAAATGAGATGTAGACACAGTACATACTTAATTTGCCTATTTAGCCTAAAGTTGAGCAGGCCAATAAAGAAGTTTCTGTTCAGGCCTGTGGAATTAATTTGTATCAACACACTCATCTGAGGTGAGGTAAATACCTTCGGTTTGTAGTAAACTGCAGAAACCATCTGGATTTCTCTGCATTTCCTGTCTTGCACTTAGATTCTGCAAAGGTATAAACCTGTTTGAAAAGCTTATCTTTTCACAGCTAACACTAAAAATTGCTACAATTGAAAGCCTGTAGAATCTGTTCTTAAAATATTTGACTTTAAGAAAACTCTTCATAGGAAGGAAGAAATGCAGAAAATGACTATTGAAGATTACAAAAGTTAAAATCAGCACTTAATGAAGTCTTGTGGCAAAGGCAGAATTAGGATTGTAGAAAAGTAGATTGGGAAACCTGAACAAAAATTTTCTGCACTTTTTTCAGAGTTGCTAAGTCAAAAAATTGAGCTAGAAAGAGCTTAGTTAGCATATATGCTGCATTCTACACATCATATTTGCCTTAACCACAATGCTTTTATTTAAGTAGCAATGGTCATCATTCAGGGTTGTCTTCCATCTCACGTTAGTCTAATACGGCCATGTGCTATGGGTGACAGTCTAGGAACAGGGAAGCCTAAAGATGCTTGAATAAAATGAGAGTGTGGTTCCTATGTGAATTTTATTTTGATTTCAGTGTCTACAGGTATTATGAATTTTGAAATGACAAATTACAATCACATCCTCATCTCCAAAAACAAAAGGCTTGAAGACTGTTCAGTTACTGTGCAGGCTTTAAACTCAGTGATATTGTACGCAGAAAAACCTACAATTTCAAGGACATACCAAAAGCATCATGACAAAGGCAAGCCTCTGGAAATGAAACAAAGCTTTTAATCGCTAACTTGGCACAAGTCTTAAGAGAGGACATTTTCATAAAGTGATTTGTGCATTTCAGACAAATCTAAAGGGTGGGGTAAGCCATTAAACTGATCAAGAAATTCCTGAATTCTAGCCCTGGAAGGGTTGCTGTGAACAGTGCCCTGAAGTTGTATTTCTTTTGGTCATACTTTCTCTCTTCCTGTTCTTTACAGAATGGCTGAGATTGGCAAGGACCTGAGGTGGTCGTCTTGTCCAACACCTCTGGTCAAACTGAGCCTCTGAGAGCTGGTCACCCAAGATTGCCCAGGTAGCTTTAGAATACCCCCATGGTAGGCGACTCCAGCTTCTCTGGGCAACCTGTTCCAGTGTCAGTCACCCTTACAGCAAAAGTGTTTCCTAACATTAAGGGAACCTCCCATGTTTTGTTTTCTGCTCTTCTAGTCCCATTAGCCATAGCTGTAGTAGAATTGCTGCAAGAGTTAAGCTCTCTCATTCTGATACCAGTCCAGTATCCATTGTACAAGTCATCACTTCAGAGACACTTTTGTGGAGTAATGACTACAAAAAATTCTGATAATTATTTTGAAGATGAAAGTGAAGAGGACAGAGCTGGTTTTCTTCAGCAGCTAAAACAATTCTGTACTAGCTTTGTCCTCAGATGGGCATCCTTGTGTAACACCTGTCTGTTACTGCTGTGAAGTGAATGACCTAGTAATAGAACACACTAGTGTGGAGTGACACCAAATCATATTGGGATTTGTATTCATTTAAAGGAGCTCTAAAATTACTTTCAGAGTAATTAAAAAAAAAAAATTCACACCACCCCCGCAGGATTGGATAGAAATACAGAATATATTCCAAGATTAAATGGAAGCTGCTACTGCTAACTACAAACTACCATGCAAAGAAGTGCAGAAGCATAAGAAATACGGAGTCCCAAACATTCTCCAAACAAACCAAAATCCCAGAACCGCTTTTCTTCTCCCACCTGGGGTTCACCATCTACCCCCATACTGCCCCCACCGCAGTCAGGCCAAACAGGCCTGTGATCTCCCCCATTGTTAGCAGGAGAGCAGAGGGAAGGAAGGAAGAGAATGAACTGGCTTTGCTGTCAGCTTAAATAAAGTAAGGTATTATATACCTAAAGGTTAGAATTTCGTGCCTATTCCTGGCCACTCCAGACCACTTCTTGGAGGTCTGTACTTCGTGGTCCTTAAAGACATAAGGCTCAACCTAGGACAGGCTTTGACTCACTTTAATCATCGGAAGTATCTGTGATTTCTAAGAGAAGGGTGGACTAATTATTTTCTTAAAATAAATTGCAATATTACTTTTGAAACGTGATTTTAATCAGATCCCATTTTCTCCAAGTGATTTGTGATCCAAAACAAGTTACAGTTACAAAGCTGAATCATTAAGACAACAGAAAACTCATAGCATCTTTGGGTTGCTTTTGGTATAATACAGTGTTTTGAACTGTACGTACCAGCTACAAGATTACTACCTCACATAAGAGCAAGGAGTTCAAAGAAAACTTGGCTCTCCAGTGATAAGCTTTGAGGGACATTAATGAAATCATTAGACTAAATGGTTTATTTCCAAAGAAGGCTTTGCTCATTCTATACAAGGTAGCATCCTCTTGCAGTAGTATTTATTCGAAGACAGACTGGAACATTTCTTGCCCTACTTCTATGTAAGCTTCTTTCTCCTCATTTGTCATGAGGGACACAAGCTCTGGATTTTCACAGACTTCACCATATGAATGAGGCTGACCACCTACCATTAAAATAGGATCCAGCATTTCCTGTTCCTTCTCTCGGTCAAAGGTGCTGCTTGCTGTTTCCATTTCTGCTCTTCTTGAGTGCATGGCCTCTTCTTCAGACTCATTAGTGTCACTGCCTGGTTCAGATAGTTTGCTTTTGACAACAGGAGCCTGGTCTGGGCTTGATGATGACTTGAATTCTTGCATCAGAAGAGTCTTGATGATTTCATGACCAGTAAGAGTTTCTTTAACACTTTCTTCAGAAGTATTTACTCCTGCTACAAAATAGTGTTAGAGGTAGAGTTACCACAGGCATTAATTTTTTTTTCTACTCTACTCTTTTTTAACCTACTCTTTAGAATCTATTCTCTTGAAAGTGTAGACATTTCCAAGAGCTTTCAGCTTTAAAGATTACCACTAATGCTACTGCATGGTTAGAACCAAAACCTTCAAGACCTGGTACCTAACCTCTACCTTTAGCAATATTACCTGTATCACTCTGAAGGCTGTTTTTTTTAGCAGCTAAGATCTAATAGCCACTAGTGCAGAATTGAAGCATTACTCCATATTCTAAACTAAACCAAACCTCAATAGGAAAGAAATGCAGTAAAGCTGCTGAATTTAACTCACTGATGCTACTGTTACTGGCTGTTGTTGCTCCTTCTATGGTGCTCTGTGACATCCAGACAGGTTGATCCTTAGTTGCTTTCTCTTTTCTCTTCTTCTTGGGCTCAGAGTCTTGGACATCAATAACTAAGTTTTGAGTGTACATATTGCCAAAAGAGGAGCTTCCAGTGGCCAGTTTTTCAAGTTGGCTGCAAGATTCAGGCATGCTTGACCCCACCTGATCAAAGCTGAAAAGTCACCCGTTTTGGACAGGTTACATTCAGGCAAATCCCCTCCTAGGTCCCTTAAAAATACTACCCAAACCCAAGAAAACTAACCAAAAAACCCAAAAAAACCCCAAAAACCAGCCAGTGAATCCCCAGAAAAAGACCAAACCAAACCTTACACTAATAGCCCTTTTTGTGAATGTAACATTTCCCTATGAGTAATAGCCAAAGTAGTTTGGAGAATTACTCCAAACATAAAAAGGTAGCAAAAAAGCCCAAACTCACACAGATGCACAATGACAACTTAGAATGCCTTAGCTACTCCAGGCCTCATTAAACAGCTGACAGTACTAAACATAGCAGAAAAGAGTAGAAAGTAGGCTGAAGGTTCAGTAAAGTTTTACAACTGGAAAGGTGTGAGAGGGTTTGTATCAATAGGCTCTAGGGTTATTTTAATACCTTTCTGTTAATTCTGGTATCTCTGTGGGCTGAGGTTCGAGCAAGTCATATGGCAGAACAGTATCTTCAATCTCCCGCAGCAGCACAAAGATGGGTTCCATCTGCTCGTTGAATTTTGCTAGCAAGGTTCGAGCATCACGCTTAGGAAGTGCTGAGGCATCTTCCTCTACTTCAGTGTTGCAGTAAGTGCAGCGGAAAGTCTCTGCAACATCATCCAAATTAGAAGTTCTCATATTCACGCAACACAAGAGATCAGCAGCATATTGTGAAGAAGTCCATAGCCTGGACAACCGCCAAGATATTCTGGCTTTATTTGTTCTCATTATCTAGGGAAATGCAAACTAAAGGCAAGCTTTTTGTTTGTTTTTATTGAGAAGGACTGATGATACTCATACAATGGCCATGCAAGACAGAAATCCCTCTATCAGAGGAAAAAGTTAAGTTGGCTAGACATAAAAGCATAGAAGTGTTGAGGTGGGAAGAGACCTTTGAGATCATGGAAGTCTAATCTCTCAAGCTCACAATCCCACCACTACTGTTACGAGCCACCCTTTTAAATACATCCAGGGATACACAGAGTATCATCAGATAGTCCATAAGCTTGATTTTTTTTTTTTTTCTCTTCATAATGTAGCGGGGAGAAAAGGCATTTGCAAGCCTAAGTAGTGTCTGGTTTTAGTTCAGAGATCTAAAGTTCAAAAATACTCATTTAGAGTCAAGGCATATACTAAAAACCTGCATTCTCAAAAAAAGTGAAACCATATTCTCTACATATACATCACCAGCTTTAATGAGTGTTTTTCAGTAACCTGACAAAGGGGTGATCTGACAGTACACATGTCACCTTTACATGTCAACTTAGTAATTTAAAGTTCATTATCCCTGGCTCTGGGCATCTTTTCCAGGTACCACCATCCTGATGTTAATGCAACAGCTGCATATAGAGTAATATATTGCAATATGAGGCCACATTGACTAGTTCTGGAAAGCACTCTGTAGTTAGTCATCTTGATTTTGGAGAAGAGAAACCGGTAAGCTCTGATGCCACTTCTGCTGTGGGTTCATGCTCCCAGAGGAGCCTGAACATCCCTGTTTCCAGCATAGGAGTGGTGCAAGCTGAGTACGCTTGTCACAGTAGATGACTGCAAATGGTTTTATCCATCTTCTTCAACTCTTCCATCAGAAGAGCTGAACACACAAATGCATTAACTGACTGACATCAAAATGAATACTGTATTTTCAATTCCATGTGAGGATCTGGGACTCATTAGACTTGGGTGAGTAAAACATTAAACCAAGTTAAGTGTCTCGTTCATAGCAAAGCTGAGGCCTGAAATCCAATTCCCAACACCATCTTGCACATTCAGGATTCTTCCTCTTGCTTCTGTTATACCAAGACAGCTTTTTTTCAGCCTCACCCCTCAACTTCTGTCACAGGCCCTTCTGCACCCACAAACAAGAAATATATTTAACAAACATGCCTAAGGTAAACATCTTAAGAACAAATAAGCAACATACCTGTAAAGACATCAAAGAGCTGATTGACTTCCAGGTCTGTGTAAGTGCTGGAGCACGATGGACATTTAAAAGAGGACCTGGTTGTTGAATCCCGCTCATCTGCTTCTATTTTCCGGCGCACATGATCCAGTTTGTATTTTACCACATCCAGCAGCACTTTGTAGTTGATGTAGTAGTAATTGTGCCTTGTGCTCTTGCCATTGGGTCCTGTTTCAACTCGCATACGCAGCTTCACGAGCTTGTCTGCCTTGAGCGTGTTGAGGACGGTGCGCAGCTGCTTATGTTCATACTTGAGCAACTGCAGCAAGTCATCCTCCTTCACACAGGGATAGCGGATCAGCACATCAAAGGCCAGGCAGAACTCTACTCCATAGAAACCACGCACTATGGATTTGGCCAGGCGCTTTAGGGCTCCTGGAACCTCCGTGCTAGCATTTTTCTCTTCCATCAGTAGCTGAAGTAATGTCAGAAGGAGAAGTGCTGTTCAGAAAATGGAAGGAAGGTGAGCTGTAGCGAACCTTTCTTAGTGCCCACAGGAGCATGCAGAGAAGGTCACTTGCTGTGCTGCACTTCTGCAAGAGTTGTCACTGAATAGATTAATGCAAAATACTTAACCCGCTACCTGGGGATGGGAAGGTATCAATAGATATCAAAGATTACTTCATCTTGATAGTATAGCAATTACAGCTGAAATATTCATGTCCTATTGTGTAAAAACCCACAGAAGACATCTAGGAAAACAGGTTACAGAAAGCGTGTAATAACCCTCTTCACAGAAGACAGCACAATTAACTCTTCATTCGCAGCCAGCCAGGTAAGATGTGAACACTCTGCCTTCAAAATAAAGCTTAGGACACAAGCTGGGCAACAAATCCTTAGCATAGGTCATAACAATATGGAAATGGATCTCACTGCATCTCCCTTTGTGGCAAAGCTACAAGAGGGGTTTGAGCACATTTTAGCTTGTTTTATGTGATTTTTTTTGCCAGATGGCGTGGTCAAAGACAGGCATAACAAAGCGGGGGCACAAGGTGCTCCATGTAGTCTGGCACTGCCCTCAATCAGCACAGGGTGTTTTGGGCTGTGTCCACTTGTTCCATCACACTAAAACATCAGGAAACATTTGTAACCAACCGTTTTTCTCCTTAAATACTCTTGTATATAACAGGGCTTCTGTCAATAACCAATTCCTAATCCCATTAACTAGAGTGTGACTAATTTTAATCAGTCCAGCTGCCCTGTTTCTTGTTTGTAAGGAATGGAGGGAGAAGAAGAAGAATTAGGGGGACGCTTAAATAAAACTATTTCCCATTTCTCTTGTCTGAGGCATGTTAAAACCCTATAGCAGTACCTAATATGGCACCCTCTAGCCAGACCAAGTTGCAGAGAACCATGCAATGTGCTGGTGCAGCCACAGGATCAGAAGGTGGGTAGGTAGCAGGATAGCATAGGGCATTGCCAGCACTGCCACTCACTGCTGAGGGCACCTTGCTCAATCCCGGGAAATTGCTTATTGCTAGATAGAGCTTCCAAGTGACCTTCAGCAGAAATCCTAGTTAAACGAACCATACCTATTTGCAATAGCCTGGCAGTCAAGCTGTAATTAAATCTGCATCTCAGAGAGGAAGCATTGCCTTTTGGACAGGCTAAGCCAGATGTAAACCTACTGCTCTGAGGCTGGGAACCCTGAAGGTAATAGCACCACACTGACGTAAATTTCTCACAAGAAGAGCGAGGAAACACCGGAACAGGCTGCCCAGGAAGGAGATAAAGTCTCTGTACTTCCACTGGACAAAAGCCAGAGCAGCCTGACCTTGCTTTGAGATGAGTTGTACCATGAACAGAGTTGGGCTAGAGAGCCTTCAGAGGTCCTGTCTAACCCAAATTCTTCTGCTCTGTTCCAAGAGAGTGAAGTTTTACCACACCAAGGAGAGAAGCTTGAGGGTATGTAAGTAAATTCATTGGCAGTCCTCCTTAGAGTGTAGAAAGTGCCATTCTACACTTTTTCACAAAGACATCGAAGAAAAAGCAATTGAATTTTTATTATACTTGGACTCTTTCACTTGTTCGTTGCCCATATCTTCAATACAGGCTTAAGTACAGTGCACCCAACTGCCACACGTTAGCAGGGCTGTGTAACTCATGCCCTGACTAGACAGTGCTCCCTTCTGCAGAGAGGAAAGCACAGGCCCTTCAGCATGTTTTCAGCCAGGTGTCCCAGAAGTTAAATCCTGACATTGCTCCCAGCGAAGCCCTAGCAAGGGTATGACACCATTTGTGCGTATGGGTCCAGATGTGCCTGCGGTGTGACAGGGACATACTCTAGTCAAGAGTCTGGAACTCCGCCTGCTGAAATAAAAAAAGTTAAATCTTTTTTACTGTTCCTCTTTCCTTGGTGGATGAGCTATCTCAAGTAGCCAAGTGCATTTTCTGCCAGAAAACCATATGCCCTTGTGTCGGCTAACTAGGGTCACCTGAGCCACCTGACCGTGCTCATGCTACAGCTGCGCTTAGCAGAGTTTTCCTTTCTGCACCCACAGCAAGGGCTCTTTGCACTTAGAGTGGAGTAGGCTTTCCTTTGACATTAAGATAAGGGTACATGGAGGAAAATAGCCAAGAAGCTTCAAACAGCAGAGAAGCTACTAGTGCATAGTTTGCAGTATGTTTTTACAGAGGTGCCACCAGCCAGTTGGATTGTGGCACTTAACAAAAGAACAAAAACACTTCTGCAGCTGGTCCTTGGCTACCAGGGGCAGAATTCTAACACTTAAAGGACTTGGAGCAAGTTTCATGACTTTTTTCTTACCCAAAGTCAAATACATCATTAAGGAAGAAGTAGGACCTGAAGTGTAAGCTTAAGGTGTGTTGGCCTATCACTTCTCTGGATGACTCCTTATCCTAGACTTGCATCTCTAAAGCAAGCAATACTCTGAAGTGCTAGGAAGGCTGGACTGCACCAAAGTTCTGCCAAGCACCTTCATGTTAAAAGGTGCTTCAGGTCCAGAGTCTTACAACTTTGTAAACTATTCAGGGAAAATGAAAAAAGAACCAAACCTAAACAACCCCACCCACAAAACCCTCACTCTACCCACCCAACAGAACCTCAGTCACTATGCTTAAACACATAATGTAAATATCATGAATATATCCCAGTGAAAAGTTTTTTCCAAGACCAAATCCACAAAGCCCACTGTCCATTTGCAGTGGAAATTCAGATACACAAACCTGTGGTTGAATGTAAAAAGGGGAAGCTTTCTTTTACAAAAACGGGTTAATTTTCCTTGAATAAAGAACATTCATGGGAAATATGAAGCCCTTAAGAAGTCTTCCTATAAGCTGCAAAAGAAGCAAAGATGTATCGTAGAGTAAAAACCTATATAAAAAACAAAATGGAGGGAAGTTTTCTTTACAGTCCTTTGGTATATTTGAGGGACTATTTTCCCAGTGCATTTTGAAAAAAATTCACTAGGTTATAGTCACCAAATCTGAAATTTTGCAGTGCAGGAAAACTGATTTCTGAAAGCTGTTGGGCAGTTTTCAGGCAGCAGCTTTCCTTTCAGAGGAGCTTGAGACCACCCATACTAAGCAAAGAAGGAAGAAGAAAGAACAGCTTCCTACAGAGAGAACTGGCTCCACAGCAGAGATACTGTGGGCACAAAGACAGCTATTTAGCTACTCATGTAAATTTTTTCACTCTTTTTTCCCCAGTTGCTAACATGTATGGGCAAGCTGTCTTACAAGTTACAATCTACTCTGCCTTAAGCTGCTTTTAGAGTACTTTTTTTTTTTTTGAGAGCAAAAGCTACCTTCTTTTTTACATTGATTATTTTAGAGATTATTCAGTAACTTTGATGCCTGAGAGGCCTTTCTGCTTATAGTTAATATGGAATTGTTTTATTCTCCATTAAGGAGACAGGAATGCAGTGCCTTGGTTTTCCCATAAGCAGGAACTACCTTTAGGATCTTCTTTTTGCTTTGGCAAACGTATGAAGAGCTGCTTATAGTGCTATAAAAAGCCTTTCAAGTTAACAGACATCACATAGAGCAAGTTCTGCAAGGTTTCTATGAAGCAAGTTGCTTAATTACATTTCCCTTGAGCTGCCTGAAAAGGCAAACTCCCCATCTTACACTTAAAGAACACCAAGCCAGAAAGATTTATTAGTCAGACTTCATACAGCCATATCAATTGCAAATAAGTTAGAAACCTTATCATTACCTCTCCTGTACAGGCAAAAAACTTCAGGCTGGGATTGTAGAAGAATTGCTCCTTTTCTAAGAGCTAAAAGTAGCTGCAAAATGAGCTTAAGTATTTTCCAGCCCTTTCCTAGACCTATTTAGGTCTATCTAGGTGATAAGCCCTAATTAGCACCCAGCTGGAGTGTAAGAGTCCCCAAATCACATTTCATTAGCAGCTGAATGAATTCAGCCTTACATGCATTGCACCATTATAAAGCTCTAAATCTTATTGCTCAATGAAATCCACCTACAACAGGCAAGAACTGAAAATGTGACTGCAATCTTTGATTAATGTTTTCATTAGCATGACTTTAGAAGACTAAAAGTAACATAATAATTAACTCTTTATTGTTGCTGCAAAACAAATATTTAGTATGGGTAATTTACATAACTTGTGTTTATAAGCTCTTATAACCTAACAAACCTGGAAACTTGAGTATCTTGCAAAGAAAAAGCCTAGAACTTACATTTGCTGGAGTTCACGTTTTTACTTATTAATCTTTTTTAGGTGGTTTATGTCTTCAAAAGGAAATAAAAAGCAAATTTTCATGGTATTTCTCTTGAAAATAAAGGTATGTATACTTTTAATTCCTTTTACAGGTTAAATATCTGTGTTTAAAAAAAATATTGAAATAAAGGTTTCAGACATTGTATGGTCCATGTAAAATTCTGAATTCTGTTAGGATCTCAATCATTATAGAGTCATAGAATTGTCAGGGTTGGAAGGGACCTGAAGGATCATCTAGTTCCAATCTTCCTGCCATGGACAGGGACGCTTTCCACTAGATCAGGTTGCCCAGATCCACATTCAGCCTGGCCTCAAAGTCTTCCAGGGATGGGACTTCCACCACCTCTTTGGGCCACTCTTCCAGTGTCTCACCACCCTTATGGTAAAGAACTTCTTCCTAATCTAAATCTATCCTCCTGTAGCTAGAATCCATTCCCCCTAGTCCTAT
>VWYK01020884.1:0-16053 GCA_013399775.1 Semnornis frantzii | reverse complement strand
CCACCGGAAATAGCTCTTCAAAATACTACTCGTTTGAAAGAAGGAAAAATAAAATACATTTTCTTGCAGCATTTCTAATTCTCACACCTTGATTGCTAATTTTGCAAAAATACTTTCTTCAAGCCACAGCTTTTGGAATCATAGCTATTCCTAACATGCTTGGTTTCTATGCTACAGCCAAGGAAGCTAAAAAGTTTCTTTCCCTTAACGAAAGCAAACGTTACAAAAATCTCATGACTTCCAATAATAACCTCCCAGTGTTTGTGGAGATTTTCCATTTCCTCATCACAATGCTGCAATTTCAAACCTCACACTTTAGCTCTCACCTAAGTGGAAGACTGCATTCTTTTAAACTAAGGATTGCTCCTGACAGAACCCAAACAGGTTTTGAAATCAGTCTTCAGAAAACAACAGTCACAAGTCAACCCTTGTCTATGAACCTGCAGGTTAAAGGGATTTCCATCAGGATTATTTCTTCATGTCACATTTATGTTTCTGGAGTGCTGCCTACAAACAGATTGCAAAGTGTCCCATCCACCTCTGCCTGAATAATCAGGTACCCAAATCTCTGAAAAATATAAGTGTGTTAAATGGAAACTTGGCACAGAAGAAATGACACAAACACTCCCACAGAAAGGACGGACACCATTTACCTATGAAATTAGGTGCAAGAGAATTGTCAGAGTTGAGAGATATAGGAGAGCCCTTCGAAGGGAATCCCAAGGAAGGAAAGTAACCTGGAAAGACAGAATACACCAGTAAAGCAAGTCTGAGAGAAAGAACCATGAGACAGCATTTCCAAAGCTAAGCAGTCTGCAGTGAAGAAAATATCACATACAAAAAATTCATGACACATTTACCACATTATTACTTAAGTTATACTCCCTTCTCACTGTTTTACCTTGCCTAATAAATATTATAGTTAGAGCTAGAGTCTGTCACAGAAGTCAGATCTGAAAGACACCCTAAGGCACCTGCCCCAACTTCCCCATTCACTTCTCCAAGCACTCCTATTGTTATTTTTAAAATAAATCCCTACAACTTCTTTGAGATTACAGAATAACATTGGTAGTTTTCCTTTTACACCTCAGTGTTCACTGAATTCCTGTGACACTAGTGACACTGAAATTAATTCCTTCTCCTCTAAATTATGCAGCTACAATCTGTAATAAACATAATGTTGGAAATGGATAAGAGATCACCTGCCTGTTCTCTTTCACAACGCACTGTTTTCCACTCTCTTAACACCTGAATGTCATATTCAAGAGCNACTGTTTTCCACTCTCTTAACACCTGAATGTCATATTCAAGAGCTAGTAACAGGCCTGTTACTTCTGTTGTGCTACTGCTTTATTCTAGAGATAGGAATCTCTAGATTCTGGCTGTTGTGCTTCTGCTTTTGTGCTTCTGGTTGTTGTGCTACTGCTTTATTCTAGAGATAGGAATCTCTAGATTCTGGCTGTTGTGCTTCTGCTTTTGTGCTTCTGGTTGTTGTGCTACTGCTTTATTCTAGAGATAGGAATCCCGGATTTACAGTAACGGGTCCAAAAAATGCATGACTTGACAACTGAGATTTCCTTAATAGAGTCCGTTAAGTCTAGGAAGAATGATGTCAGAAACAAAGATGGAAAAGAAATCTCCACAAACCATAGGTGGCCTTTGCCCAACACATAAATAATGTACAGGAAATTTCCTGAAGAGTAGTACAATACATCTTTGTTGTTCAAATTCGATCCCTTTGTAGGCCTCAGTGTCACATCACCTTTCAATCATTAGTGGCACAAACGAAATCTGCATTTTTCATCACCACAAGTTTGTATGCGTATTATCAAACTTTCTAGTTATATCCTTACTGAGCTGTCATAAACAACGTTTCTGTTGTTCTAAAGTTAAAAATAAGACAAAACAGAAATAATTCAGAAGGAAAAAGTTAGTTCCTCTACAAAGAAGTGATTTTAAGACTTGTAGTGGGAAAGTTCTTGAAGTACCTGACAGGACATACTTATTTTCTTTTCATGAACACCCTAAATAAACATTCTTCACACTGCTCATAGCCAAAATCTGCTTTCTATAAATAGCTGCACTGATGAAACTCTTCAAATAAATATGTAGTAATCTTCATCCTTGAATCAACTCTTTTTCTCACTGAAACAAGTCACACTTCTCCCCATTCCTTTCATGGAAAAGAAAACTCTACTTAATCAGTGCTTATGCTGAACAGCCAAAGAGATGCCCAATGACTGAGGTCTGCCTCTGTCTTCCCAGGAAGCAAGATTCTTCCTCTCTGCAGTGTTGGTTTTGATTACATTTACAGGAATTTAAACCCTCTGTGAAACTAGCTCAAAACCCACAGATTATAAGTGCTGTTAGAAGACACTTATTGAGAGGATTGAAGGAAGAGATTAAGGAAAGAAAAGGAAGATGGAGCAGTTGAAGCACCCGTTCTTTAACATGCCACACTAACAATTCTTCTGTTCAAGGGGAAAAAAAGTGTAATAATTTAGCTTTCAAATCTGTCTCCCACTTCTGTTAGTTTTCAGACAACTATAGGCACTTTGATTGCTCTATCCTCCTCATTTGAGTTTGCTTTAAAATTTAAGAAGTTGCAAAACGTCAAGATGTACTTGGAGGGGAGAGTAATACAGAGACTATCAGTATGATTAGCATATTGCTGATTTCCATAGATACCAATCTGAAAGCAAAACAAACATTTGAGAGCCAAAGTTTCTACTGTGCTTATCTCAGCAGAACCGAATTCATCCATGTGATCGTAAAAATTAATTCATTCATGCCATCATAAAATTGTTTTGGTTGGAGAAGACCTCTCCTTCACACCTCAGATGTTCGAGTCACTATTAATCTCTCAAAGCCAATCAAGTACTCAGAAAAAACATAGCTAAAAATCTCCCATAACTTAAAGTTAGCCTTTCTATTGAAAACAGGAGAAAAAAAAAAAGTTGAACTATGTGCTCGCCAAGCCACTCTCCATTATTTACCTGAAGTCCTGGTTAACTGGGGAGGCACCAATGGAGTGGAGGGTAGCAAATGTAATGCCTATCTACAAGAAAGTAGGATCTGGGAAACTATAGACCTGTCAGTCTGACCTTGTTGCTAGGGAAGGTCATGGAACAGGTCATCTTGAGGGATATTACATGTTATATAGAGAATAACCAGGGGATCAGGACCAGTCATCATGGGTTTATGAAGGGCAGGTCCTGCCTGATGAACCTGATCTCCTTCTATGACAAGGTGACCTGGCTACTGGATGAGGGAAAGGCTGTGGATATTGTCTACCTAGACTTCCAAAAAGCCTTTGACACTGTTCCCTACAGAATTGTCGTGGACAAACTGATCGATCATGGCTTGAATGACCACAGCTCTGCTGGATAAAGCACTGGTTGGACGACAGGGCCCAAAGGGGTCAATGGAGTTAAATCCAGCGTTCACAAGTGGCGCCTCCCAGGGCTCAGTGTCAGATCACTTCTGTTTAATGTCTTTATTGATGACCTTGATAAAGACATAGAGTGTGTCTTCAGTCAGTTTGCAGATGACACCAAGTTGGGTGACAGCGTTGATCTCCAAGGGGGTAGGGAGGCTCTACAGAGGGACTTGGACAGATTGCATCCATGGGACAACATCAATGGCATAAGCTTCAATAAGGCCAAATGCCAGGTCCTGCACCTGGGCCACAGCAACTCCAAGCAACACTACAGGCTTGGGGAAGTGTGGCTGGAAAGTTGCTGGCAGAAAAGGGACCTGGGGGTGGTAACAGACAAACAACTCATTATGAGCGAGCAGCGTGTCCAGGTGGGAAAGAAAGCCAATGGCATCCTGGCTTGTGTTAGAAATGCTGTGTCCAGCAGGGATAGGGAGGTAATTGTCCCCTTGTACTTGGCTCTGGTGAGGCCACACCTCGAGTATTGTGTTCAGTTTTGGGTATCTCATTATAAGAGGTATGTGGAAGTGCTGGAGCGGGTGCAGAGGAGGGAAATGAAACTGGTGAAGGGCCTGGAAAATAAATCATATGAAGAGTGACTGAGGGAGCTGGGACTGGTTAGTTTGAAGAAGAAGAGGCTGAGGGGAGACCTCATTGCTGTCTACAGCTACCTGAAAGGACATTGTGGAGACCCTACTGCTGGTCTCTTCTCAGAAACAAATAGTGACAGAACAAGAGGGAATGGCCTTACATTACAACTGGGTAGGTTTAGACTGAACATTAGGAAACGTTTTTTCACAGGAAGAGTGGTCAGGCATTGGAATGGGCTGCCCAGGGAGGTGGTGGAGTCACCAACCCTGGATGTGTTTAAAGGTTGTTTGGATGTGGTGCTCAGGAATTTGATTTAAGGGTGAACTTTGTAGAGTACGGATAACAGTTGGACTTGATGATCCTGAGGGTCTTTTCCAACCAGAATGATTCTGCGATTTTGTTTCTTTTTTCAAACAAGCAAAAAACAAGTTAAATGATCCTGCAGAACCTGGGAAATTATGGAACACATTAGCTTGTCGACTGTCCACAAACCATCCATTGATTTTAAAAGGCATTAATGAAAATAGATCCAACTACACTTTCTGCCTAGAGTACTATGTTGTAATCATTCAGGATGGGGCTTAAATCATTCTAAATAAGCACGTAAAGCAATCTTAATTACAAATCTGTTACGGTACCTAAATACTGCCTCTCAGTATAACCTTATCAGAAAGACTATCCTAGTCTGGTGCTTCATGGTGAGGGACATATAGGTAAAAAAACAAAACCAAAATAATAAGCTGTGCTTCTCAACATGTTAATTTTATGCGCTACTAAAAGAAGAATAAGGCTTATTAAAATGGACAAATGACAGAACAATAACCTTAGAAGATACAAGAACATGATTTTTATCATGTAAGCTACATACAAAAGAAAAGAGAATTGCTACCACAAAATAAAGACTAAGGAATTTTACAGAAAAAAAAATCCACACGCAATATTTCAGTTATCAATCATTAAGTTTTGATTGAGAAGTACCTTGTGGAGGGACTGGCTGTTGATATCCTGGCATCGGACCATTATAAGCTCCATACTGCAACTGTGGAACCCCTGGCAATGGCTGTCCTCCATAGGCAGGTTGCTGGTATCCCTGATATCCAGGCTGAGGTTGCCCATAAGGAGGCCCTGTGTGAGCTTGCTGGTTTACACTCATTGTATTCACATCCCCAAACTAATCTCACCTGTGAAAAGAGGGGGGGAAATGCCTTTTAGCAGATCTAAAAACCAAACTAGTCAGACTTCCCTATCATTATCACAGAAATGAAAAGTCCTGAGATAAACAGAGTTAAAACATTAGAGGTAATTGCACAGCAATTTTTTCAAGTAAGATAAATGATTTACAAGAACTACTTAGAAAACAGTACTTTAAGAAATTCTTTTAAATCAACTTATTCACTGCTTCATCTTAGTCAGACTTGCAATCATTGAGAAAAATACCCTAAATTGCCATTCAATAGCAGGTGATTATTAAAGCTTTCTGAGACACCTTATGAACTACTTCCACCTCACAGATCAGACCAACAGAAAACAGACCTCACGGCACAGAGACTACTTCACATAAGCTTCAATAACACTGAAGAAGTTCAGCTTTCACATCCGTGTTAGTCCACTAGATCACGTTTCCTTACTACAAGAACCACTTACTTCACCATCCATAACTTCAAGTGTTTGACAGAATCCAGAACAGGACAAATATTCAAGGTTTGGCTTGTTTTTAAACAAGATATCTAAATAATTTTAAACCATTTAAAGTCCTTGCTATGTACATAAATTGCAGAAACTGAAGATATTGCAAAAAAGCAGCACGTTCACCTAAGAAATATGTTCAAAATGGAAAAGCATGAAAGGTGAAGGTGTCACTAAAAGAGGTATTAAAAAAAGGTAAGATCTGAAACAAAGCATCAGAGAGATGTTTCTTAGCAAAATTATGCGTTCTTACAAGTCAGATTCCCAACATACTTGTAGCAAACTATATAAAGAGATGGACTAACTTCATAAAGAGAAAAGCAGAAATGGCGTTGGGAGACCCCCAAACCAAGTAGGCAATTCGTACAGTATCACAATACCAAGCAGGCAGATAAGCCACAGAGCACTTGAGCTGTGGGGAGCCCATGAGATGTCCTTATGGGCAAGAGATTCTCTTGTGGTCTGTTTCTCAAGGGTATTTTGCATCCCTTGTATTCTTCTGGACATTTCATGACAGAATGCAAAACCACAGAATGGTTTGGATTGGAAAAGACCTTAAAGATCATCTATTTCCAAATCCTCTGCCATGGGCAGTGACACCTTCTACCAGACCAGGCTGTTCAAGGCCCTGTCCAATCTGGCTTTGAACACTTCCAGGGTTAGGCCCTCCATAATGTCTCCGGGCAACCTGTTCCGGTGCCTCACCACCTTCATGGTGAAGAATTTCCTAATGTGCGTCTAAACTAAATCTGGCTTCTTCCAGTGCGAAGCCATTATGCCTTGTCCTGTCATGTCAATACTAAGAATGCTAATGTTTACTCTGAAATCAGACATTAATTTTTATGTGAAATTAAGTAAAGCTTTATATTTTTATCCCAGTTACACAAATGCAGTGATAAAAGGGTTGCTTATAAAAAGAACTTAAACATTTAGAAGTAATTTGCTCTTGAAAGTAACAGATAATGTAATTTATAACAACGTACTAAAGCGTAACAATTTCTGATTAGCCTGCAGTGTTTTCAAACATGATTATACATAATAAACATGACAGCAAGAGAGTAATTTGGTTTACCACTACCACCTTTGATGTAGTTCTGCAGAATAGTCTAAACTGAGCTGCCATGAGGCCAGGAAATCTGGACTTTGGGACCTGTTCCCTTCCCAAGTTCCCCTGAAGGTTAACCTCTTCCTTCCCAGGTAGGCAACTGATGTCACCACACTGCAATCAGACCTACCCACAAGAACCTCCTGTCCAGTAAAGGAGGATGGATCCAACTGCAAAGGTTGATGTTTAAGGGAAGGGGGAATGCTTTGAGAAGACTGCTCCACCCACACATCTTGGAACACCTGGACAGGGCTCTCTGCCAAGAAAGAGGGCTGCTCCTGACTATTGCTTATTGGACTGTGCATGAGGAATCTGGCTTCTAGTCACTGTTCATTCCTCCAGGAGGAGTTCCAAAGTAGTAGCATCCTGGCAGGATACTTCCTGAGCTACAATAATTACAACACTCTTCACAAGTAAAACCTACAGAAATCCCTGAACAGATCTAATGCTTGAAGGAGGACTTACTACAGGACAGGAGAAGATCAGTTTTAATGCTTTTTTTCTCTCTTTTTTTTTTTAAAGCACAATGGGGCAAGAACTCAAGCATATCCCTTGCAAACCACTTCTGACTTACTGTTGTGAGTGTATATTCAATAAGTGATCTTACTCGATGACCTTTTATTGTTCTCTTTTCAGACTTCCCTTTCATCCCTCACAGAAATACCAGTATCTCCTGCTTGAGTAGGTAGTTATCTGTTGCCTTGTTGCTGTCTTCACAGTATACCAAAAATCAAGAGATAAGCTTATTTAATGCAAGCTTACAGAGGCAAAGAGTTTTCGGATTATTTTCACTTTCTATGGAAAAGGTAGCTACACAAAGGAGATGGTTCTAACCCAGTATTCCCGAGCAAGAGGAAGACAGATGTATTTCAGACCTAGCCTGTGGGGCAGCCAGCACAGGCTAATCACCATAGCATAAGCTGATGCCTGCTCTGTACTGGCAGAGGGTCAAAGAGAGCGTTGTAAAGGAGGAGGAAAAAGACTCAAAATTAAGCCCAGTGCTGATGCTGCAGACAAGGCTGCTTCATTGTTTTGGCTGCTCGACTTATTCTAAAGGTAAGGCTAGAGGCATGCTTGCTCATCACTGATGTGGAGTATCATAAAGGGCAGGGCCAAGAGTATGAACCTCTGAGAGGATGGAAAACAGTTGTCACTGAACGAGTCTCTTTTCTTTCTCCCCCAGTAAAAGTCATTTGTACCGATCAGCATTCGTTTTTGTCTCCATTGGAAAAAAAAAATCGTTAGAACCTGGTCATTCAAAGAGATATGAAGAAAGATAGAATTTTATGCTGTCTCTCATTATATGAATTATAATAATAAAACCAGGACAGAAATAATTAAATGCATACAGGAGACAGGGACAAATGGAGAAAACAGGTTGTTTTTGTTACAAATATACTGAGGCTATTCTTTTGCATGTAGTAACATACATTACCAAAACTAAGCCAAACATGACATTAAAACATGCTGTTCAACACCGTATTACTTCTCAGCACTTACAATAGCACACAAAGGTCAAACAAGAAGGTCTCATGCTATTGGCGAAATATTACGACAACTAGCCATTACTATAAGTAACAAACAATTTTCTTGCAGATGACAGAAAAAGTCACTCTGCCATTTTCTCTTCCTCTGTATAAAGGCAGTTGATCATGGAAGGTTTGGTCAAAACGGTTACACACCTAAAATTTATACTGGAAAGCTATTATACAAGACTGACAGTGCTGATCAGAAGCAAACTAATGGTAGAAAAATGCACAGTAATGGGGGAGATGGGGATCCTCCAACTTTTACAATAGTTTTTACATCAAAACAAACCAGACTACAGTGTAGTTTTTATGGCCTGTTTTTTGGGGGGGTTGGTTTTATTAAAAAAGAAAACAAATCAACCAACTAAAAAAAATCTCAAAACCCAGTGATTTATATGAGGTTGTTTCAATTAGCAGATCTCCCAGATCACTGAAAAATGCATACTTATATGTTCTTCATTCACCATTAATTCTCTTTCAAAACCAAAAAGCCTGGTATCATCAGTTCTTGATCTCCTCCTAAAGGAAATGCATACGGCAAAATTACTTTCCTTCAGAAAGATGGTAGTGCCTTTTTACTGATCCCAGAGAAGTAAGGCATGTTTACTTCAACTTCTAGGGAGACTTATTCTAAAAAACAAAACAAAACAAAAAAACAACAAAAACACCAACCCATGGCTTTCTGTATTATGCTGAAACTAGAAGTAATACATCTACTTAATTTCAGAACACAGAAATCAAAACCATTTCCAAAACGTGTGACAGAAGGGGACAATGACAATCAGCATCCTCAGAAACCAATTCAGAATATCAGAATATTATCTACAGTGGTTTTAATGCTTCTGTTCTGCAGCTTTCTGAAGAAGCAGCAAATTTATGCTGTTCTTATAATGGCCTAGACTCTGGAGCTAAGAACATTTCCAAAAGGCAGACATCCTTGACTGGATCCTCCATAAGCACTCAAGGAACCCTTGGTTCTTTTCAGATACAAAGAACTCCTGTTTGTATTTCTGCAGAGTACCTTGGAAGGGAATCTCATCCTGGAAAACAGACTAGCAACTGATCTGGAAGTACTCAGGCCACTTTAACAAGTACCTCCTAAACATTCGTCCAAATGGCACTACTGGACCTGATCTTCCAATTTGGTTGTATTTTTGTGATGCTCTATCTTTCTACCTTTCTCCACCTCTGCATTTTAAGTCACTGTCAGAAATATCTTGTTATAAGAGATGCCTGGCAAAGTTTTCAAAGTGAAGCTTTACAATTGAATATCAGTCAAAGTCCAGAAGACATCATATTTTCACTGAAGACACTTTCAGGAGAAGAAAGGATAGATTAGCTGCTAGAACTCCTTGACACAACAAGTACTGAAGCAGATTTTTGCAGTTCTGTTTTTCCTGGGCTGACTGAAAGAGATCTTTCAGGCTTCAAGACACAAAAATCATGGTGCATATCTAAGGTGTGATTGCTTTTACATTCTCCTAAAGAAGGGCCACATTAGACTCTGTTTTAATAGGCTAATTCATCATATGGGGCAAGATCCAGTATAACATACAAGTTATTAGAGTTGAATTGGTCAAAAACTGAATAAAAAAAATTGTTTAGTCTTGAGATAACCTTAAACTTTACTTCAGTAGCATTTTATTCTCTTTACTGACTCAACTCCTGGTGGGATTGATTTTACATCTCTATCTCTATAATAAAGGTCTAAGAAAAGATATTTGGAACACTCAGTTTTGGGCATTGCTTCTGGAGAGTAATCCTGTGGAACAGAAGTAAATGAAAATATGACCGACTAAATCACAGCAAAAGATTTCTCTCTTCCTTAGCTACTTCCACATACATGTTACAACATGTAAAGTCATCTGACTCACTTCTGTGAACTTTGCACAAGTATAACTGATTAGGAGGTTACAACAGTAATTTAAAGTTTAGAGAGTAGGCCAGAGGAAGAACAGATAAATAGTAACAGATAGAATACTACTTTAAAATGCTATAATCCTAAAGGAGTTCTCTTTGTTTACATTAGAACACTGATGATCTTTCATTCAAAATTACTCCAACTACTTCTACTCAAATATACATTACACGAGTCCCGTCATTCACAAGAAATCAGCAAGTTCAGAATTAGCTTTTCCTAATGCATATTGTGCACATTATACTATCTTTTAGTGCTTTCTATGTTGACAATGAATCTTGTTGAACATTTAAGAACAACTTCTGCCTTCACAATTAATCTCTGACAAAGCATTTCAAACCTAAAGAACAAAAAATATCTATTTTCTCTGTTCTGTGGAGAACATGTGGATGACTTTCAGTCATTCTTTGTACCTTGCCCTTCCTTAGCCAACCATCAATTCTTTCTTGGATTTTTGACCCTCCTGATAATAAGTGTTACAAGAAGAAAATAGAGTTCTACAGTAGAACGAGAACATGTTGAAAGAGGTATAAGCATCAAACAATTCATTAAAGAAACAACCCTCTAGAAATCTGTTCACTGTTATAACTCAGTCTTCAGCCATGATGTTAAAGCCTGGAATGAATGTCATAGCATATTAAGAAGAAATATTTCTTTCATCCATGCCTACTACACAGCCTGTTTATAACAATAAAGAATCCTGAGTTATACAGGATACTGAGTTATACAGGAACTGTATATAGTCCAACCAGAAATGGGTAGTTCCGGAAACAAGAACTTTTTCTTCCACCCAAAACTGTATAGAAATACTTATGCTTACACGCATGTGACAGAAAGTAAGTCTCCTTTAAAGAGCCAAGCCACGTATATTTCTATCAATCCCCATAACCAGAACAACTACTCTATAAGAAGGGGGGAAAATAGAAGGGAGGGAAAAAAAAAGTAAGGAAAAAAGTCTAGAAGCAGTGTAGAGTCATGTCTGGCTTTAAACAATAGTGCCTCAGATGGCAATTTCTCTCCCTCTGACATCCCCTGCCCAGCATTTGGTAAAGCTGACTAAGGAGCTGTGCAGCTGAAAAAAGGATCTAGAAACATTGTTAAGAAGTTTCACATTAATAGCTGTAAATCAGCATCAAGTACCAAACTGAAAAATCTGTATTTTAATATGACGATATTAACTCTGATGTGGATGTAAACATTTCACCTACATTTCTGCAGCCAGATCCATCAGCCAGTCTAAACAGAATTTCAGTGTGACAGCTACCAAGAAGGCCCATTTTTGCAGAGTCTGAGATTTTGCAGTTAAGACATTATACACACAAATTGAAAAATATCCTAGTATACCTCAAGAATAAAAAGTAATTCATTTATTTAAAAAAAAAAAATCCTCAGAAAGAGTTAAAGCAAACTCTAATGATACAAACCAAACGTGTTTAATGCACCACATACATGGTCAATTCCACATAACCATTCTTTCAAGACTAGACTTCTGCTTTGGTCGTGCCATCTCCATAACTTTCCTCTTTCAAAGCCACTGACAATCACTAAATTTTACTAACACAAATAAAACTCAGTCATCAGGTTTCTGCACGGGACCACCACCCTCTACAAGCCTCAAATGAATGGGAGCCCGAACAGCACAACACAAACGCTGGGGGAAGGATCTGTGGATTACGACAGATTACGAACGTTGCAGAGGGGGTATATGCCTCACAGTACAGCCAGGACGAAGAATAAGTGCCCGGCTTCGCAGGAGGGAGTGACAGTCCGACTCACAGACCCCGGGACGCTGACGGGTCCGTTTGGAGCAGCCTATTCCCTACGGTAAAAACCTCCGCCCCCAGCCGGCCCAGCAGGCCCCGTTTGGCCAGGCCGGGCCAGGCCCTGGCGGTGCGCTTTCGCCCAGACATATTACCGGGGAAGACGTGAGTTCCTGCAGAGACCAGACGTGGCGCGTAAGCACGAGGGGCCCGACGTGACAGCGGGCTGGATGCCGCGAGGCCTCAGCTCCTTAGCGGAGAAGCAGCGGTGCCTCGGAGTCAGGCTCAGGTTCAGGCCCCGGCCGGGTCGCCACGTGCGGTTGCAGCCGCCCGCCCTGAGCGCCTGTGCGGCCTTCACCCCAGATCCGGCAACGTATCCCCCACCCCAGCAAAAGCCACTCCGCGGCCTCACTCACCACCGTTGCCCTCCGCTCCTGGCACTGTTGCCGGCCCCGCTTCCGGTTGCCGGCCCCGCCGCTCCCCCGGAAGCGGCTTTCCCCCGCCCGCTGCCTGCCACGTCCGCACTCCGCACCAACCCCTGATCGCCGCTGCGCCCCACCCGGCAAGGCCCGGATACGGCACAGGCGCAGTGAAACGGAGAGCGCGCGCACCGGGTCGGCTTGCGGGCACTGACGTCACTCTGTCGGAGGGACACCGCGTTTGCTGCCTGTGTGGGGCCGCGCTCGGAGGCGGCCCTGGTCGGGTGTCCGGAAGCGCTGAGCCTTGGCAGCGAGGACAGCCCGGCCCAGCCTGGCTGGACATCAGCTGCCGCTCCAACGGCGGCCGTTGCTGGGGCGTTCAGGCTAGAGCCGTGCTTGTCCGTACCGGCGCCGTGCCCTTCCCTTGGATCCCAAGGCAGCCCCGAGTAGGGTGAGAGGGCAACTTGCGGGGCCGCTGTAGCTGTGGTGAGGAGCAGAGCCGCGGGGTCGTTTTCTCAAGTTGCCGGTACAGTCCGAGAATCGGTGCTTGGCCTCAGGAGCAGCTAAGGCGTGGACTGAAGGCCTGGCTGGAACCAGCCTTGACACAGCACAATCGGGGCCATACACTGCTGATCCTCACAAATTCAGAGATTGCATCCGGTTGAAAAAGATCCTTAAAGGTCATCTTGTCCAACTCCCCTGCAGAAAACAGGGGCACCACGGCCACACCAAGTGTGATCTTGAACATCTCCAGCAGTAGAGCGGTAGAATTGGAAGTCTTTGTCCTGCAGATTTTTGTCTATTTTCTAAATTCTTTGCCCCCAGCAAGATGCCACAGCTATTACACTCCTGACAGAAAAGTAGCAGCAATCGTGCAAAGTTCAGCCTATGTAAAGCTCTGTGCATGCTGAGCAGACAGGACAGGTATGTTGGTCAGCCAGCTAGCGGCTCCACACAACAATGTGCTCTTGTGGCCAAGAAGGCAAATGCTTTTCTGGTGTGTATTTGAAGGACTGTGGTTAATAGGTCGAGAGAGGTACTCCTCTACTCTGCTCTGGTAAGGCCACATCTGGAATATTCCATGCAGTTCTTGGCCATTCAGTTCAAGAAGGACTTCGGGATACTGCTTGAATGAGTTTAGTGCAGAGCCACAAAAATTATTAAGGGAGTGGAACATCTTTCTTATGAGGAGAGGCTGAGGGAGCTGGGGCTCTTTAGCTTGGAGAGGAAGAGCCTGAGGAGTGACCTCATACTTGCTGATATAGATGTAAAGGTTGAGTGCCAAGAGGAGGGAGTCAGGCTCTCCTGGGTGACACCCAATGACGGAACATGGGGCAACGAGTGGAAGTTGAGGCATAGGAAGTTACATGGAAACATAAGGGAAATATTTTTCACTGTGAGGATGATGGAACATGGGAATGGGCTGCCCAGGGGAGTTGTGGAATCTCCATCTCTAGAGATACTCAGGACCCACCTGGATATCACAGAATCAACCAGGTTGGAAAAGACGTCTAGGATCATCAAGTCCAACCTATCACCTAACCGTTCTGACTAACTAAACCATGGCACTAAGTGCCTCATCCAGTCTCCTTTTAAATGCCTCCAGGGTTGGTGACTCCACCACCTCCTCGGGCAGCCCATTCCAATGGCCAATCACTCTTTCCATTAAGAACTTCTTCCTAACATCCATCCTAAACCTGCCCTGGCACAGTTTGAGATGGTCCTCTTGTTCTGTCACACGGTGCCTGGGAGAAGAGACCAACGCCTGCCTGGCTGCAACCTCCTTTCAGGTAGTTCAGGTAATAAGGTCTCCCCTGAGCCTCTTTTCCAGGGGAACAACCCAAGCTCCCTCAGCTGCTCCTCATAAGGCTGTGCTCCAGACCCCTCACCAGCCTTGTTGCCCTTCTCTGGACACATTCAAGCACTTCAACATCTTTCTTAAATTGAGGGGTCCAGAACTGGACACAGTACTCAAGGTGTGGCCTAACCAGCTTTTGCCTCTCTAATTTTCTTTCTACACGACCTAGCAACATCCTTAAATTTTTCCTGAGTTACTTCCCCCTCTTTCCAAAGGTAACATGCCCTCTTTTTTTCCCTTAATTTCTTCACAAGTCCCTCACCCATCCGGGATGGTCATCTTCCCTAACAACTCTGCTTTTGGCACATCAGCACAGCCTGTTCCTGTGCCTTCAGGATTTCTTTCTTGAAGTAGGTCTAACCTTCCTGGACCTTTTAAAGTTTTTTTTTCCCCAAGGTACCCTTTAAATTAGTTCTTTGAATAAGCTGAAGTCTGCCCTCTGGAAGTCCAGTGTGGATGTTTTGTTGATGTCCCTCCTAGCATGGTCACTTCACCACAGAGAGCCTCTGATCACCACATCTCCCACCAGGCCTTCTCTATTCATAAACAGCAAGTTGAGCAGAGCCTCACTCCTGGTAGGCTGGCACACCAGCTGTGTCAGGAGGCTGTCCTCTATACTCTCTAAAAAACCACCTAGACTGCCATCTCTCTGCTGTGTTGTGTTCCCAGCAGATACCTGTCAGGTTAAAGTCACCTGGATATGTTCCTGTGTGTTTTGGTAATAGTGATCCTGCTCTGGCATGGTGTTGAACTGGATGATCTTTCAAGGTCCATTCCAGCCCCTAACATTCTGTGATTCTGTGTGATTCCAGGGACAGGGTCTCAACCACACCCCCAGGCAACCTGTTCCTCTATTTTACCACTCCCTTTGTAAAGAACTTCCTCCTTATGTGTAATCTAACCCTATGCTGCTACAATGTAAAGCCATTGCCCCTCATTCTATCATTACAAGCCATTCTTCCCAGCCTTCCTGTAGATCTCCTTCAGATACTGAAATTTAGTTACAAGGTCTCCCCAGCGCTCTTGGTGATGTGTCCTGCCAGCAGCCTGTGAAAGGCCATAATAGAAGAGCATCCAGGGACAGTGTTACGTTGCAATATGATGGCTGTTCATTACCTAGAGTTTTGTTGTGTGCCCACCAGCACCATACAGTGGCACTGAATGAGTGGTATTATAATACTGGTACTGGAGTAAAGTGAACAATGGTGCCACAGCAAAACTGTTTCCTTTCAATGTTAGAAGAACCTCAGAGATAGGTAAGACACTTGCTAATTACTTAGAGCTAAGGACATGCAAAATGTGGTAGGGGTAAGTATGATCTTAGGATCTTAACAGAAAATGCTTTTAAGCCCTGTAATAAAGGTGGTATGTGGATTTTATTTCTCCTATTGCTCCCAAGGGATCAAGGTGGCTTGGGACAGCCAGGAAAACTTGTCTGTCATGGTTCAAAACAGAAAAGCATGAAGGACTCTACTATGCACTGATGCGACCCTACCTGAGTATTACATCCATTTCTGCCCCCCTCAGTTCAGGAAACACATGGTCCTGTTGGAGCAGGCTAGGAGAAGGGCCATGAAAATGTTGAGGGATGAATACCTATGGAGAAAGGCCAATAATGGTGGGGTTGTTCATCCTGGAGAAGGTGCCGCAAAGACCTACTACCAGCATTCCAGTACATAAAAAGGGTTTGTAAGAATGATGGAGGCAGGCTCTTTAGTAGGGCTTGTAGAAATAGGACAAGGGGTGATGGT
>VWYK01020883.1:0-19278 GCA_013399775.1 Semnornis frantzii | reverse complement strand
TTTTCCCCCCCCACAAGAGATTGCATATTTTTGTTAGCAGCTCAATCACTTAAGCTCCTTCCAAACTCTCGGATTTAACCATCTGGACTTGATAACTTATTGTTCAGGGAATGGAGGGGAGGTTTTGTGTTGTGGTTTGTTGGGGTTTTTTGCAGGGGGTTGTTTGGGTTTTTTTTTGGGGGGGGGGTGTTTTTATGATTGGTTTTGTCCCAGCACCCATTATTCTACCAGCATAGTTTCCAACAGTTCCTTACCTAAGCAGATCTAGGAAATGAAGCTCACAAACATCGTTGGTAAGGACTGATACAAGAGAAATCATAAGAGAATTCAGCTCCCCAGCAACATCCTAAAAATGGAGATACTGAGTCACTTTAAGCACAGGAGGTGACTGGAATTGATCAGTGCAAGTTTTCTTGGATCACTTCCTCTTTATTCTGACTGACCAGGCTAGTTTTGCTCATTTGTTTGGGTCTCTTGCTGAATAGTGATTTCTGTCTTGACCCCAGAAGATTCAGGGCAGGAATGGAGTTAGTTTGATTTCTACATAGCCTAAATTACAACCAAAAGAAAGTCTCTTGCTGAATAGTGATTTCTGTCTTGACCCCAGAAGATTCAGGACAGGAATGGAGCTAGTTTGATTTCTACACAGCCTAAGTTACAACCAAAAGAAAGTGACCTCGGTGCTGGGGGATGCATGAACCTGGGAAGAGATGAAACCCAGCAAGGATGAAAAGAAGTAAATCAGAAGGTGAGCAGAACAATGGCAGGCTGTTAGCTGCATTGATTGCCTTTCAACTGAATCAGGCCCAAGACATGCAATGCAATGGGAAATGATGGGGAACTCAAGTAAGTAGCCCCATTATACAAGTGTTTCTCTTGGTGCCAGGCTGCTTCTGGGTTGCTCTCACCACGCTGGCAGGCTTTAGAAGAGCTCAGAGCAGGGCACAGCCTGGTGGCCCTGATATGCCACTGACATGTGGCCTGTTGGTCCAACAGATGGGGAGGAAGCTCAAGACAGACAAGAATCACCCACAGGTTTGTGCCACAGTGAACACACGAGTGGCTGTGGGCACCTATTCTCCTGCAAGCCAGCACTGGCATTCCAGCTTCTGGGAATTGCTAGACTGCCATTAATAACGACACTCAGGACATCTGTGTGAAGCCTGTGTACCCTGTGACAGACCTGACATGCCTACCTTCCCTGGCAGATACATACTCAGGCATATTTCATAAAAGAAGAGGAGAAACTTCCATAAATCCCTCTCACCTAACAGCTGCTGTTTGATTCTTACAGGACATGTTGGTGGGACAACTGTTGAGAAAACTCTGCCCCATGTAGTGTGTTGAGTTCATTCCCTGCAGATATTACCTATGCAAAGTAGTGTGGCCATAAATATTTTGGAGCAGCAGTCTAAAGGCAAGTCTGCAGCTCCCTTCAAGACCTCACCAAGAACCTTCCAGCAGAGAGCAAGGCAGTGCCAGCAGTGCTGGTCAGCACACTCACCTCCTTTGGCTCCACCAGGCCAAGAGGACATGGGGAAGGATTTCTCAGCAATGCTGCCTCCATATCAGGAGCAGAGGAACATGAACAGAAGACAGGTCGCAGCAGGAGAAGGGCTGGTTATTCACTGGGTTAAGGAAGTGGATGGGAGATGAGCAGCCCCCTGTGTAGAGCAGGTCCTCCTGCCACAGCTTTCCAGATCATATCCATGCCCAGTAAAAACACAGACACTTGGAACTGTAATAGCTCTGTAGGAGACATCCACACCACATTGTCACTGCAGAGACATGATGCTCTTTTCCTGCCTCCCTCTCCACTCCTCTCTTCTTTTGCTCTTTTTCTCTCAGGTCCTCCCTATTTCTTAGAGTCTCCAGCCCTTCTGTACCACCTGTGTGCCTTGCAATCATAGAATGGTAAAGGTTGGAAGGGACCTCAAGGATCATCCAGTTCCAACCCCCTGCCATAGGCAGGGACACCTCCCACTAGCACAGGTCACTCAAAGCCTCCTCCAACCTGGCCTTCAACACCTCCAGGGAGGTTATGGAGCACAGAATCACATTTTAATCACATTGGGTGAATCTGTGCTTCACAACCTCCCTGGGCAACCTGTGCCAGTGTCTCCCCACCCTCACTGCAAACAACTTCCTCCTAACATCCACTCTAAATCTCCCCTCTGCCACTTCAAACCCATTGCCCCTTGTCCTGTCATTCCCAGACCTTGTCAATAGTCCCTCCCCAGCCTTCCTGGAGCCCCCTTCAGATACTGGAAGGCTACTCTAAGGTCTCCTGGAAGCCTTCTCTTCTCCAGGCTGCAGAGCCCCAACTCTCTCAGCCTGTCCTCACAGCAGAGCTGCTGCAGCCCTCTGAGCATCTTCATGGCCTCCTCTGGACCTACTCCAACACTTCCATGTCCTTCCTGTGCTGGGGGCTCCAGAACTGCACACAGGACTCTCATTTTCCCTCATCTTTCCCTCTGTGACATCTCCTTCCACTACCTGCAGATCTTCACCTCCAAGAAGCAAGGCAGGGCTCACACCTGAAGAAACACAACAGGAATGAGACAAGGGAGGGACTATGGGGAGGAAAAGGTCTTCTTCCTCTCCTAAGTCAGCCTAACATGACTCCCCAACCTGTGACCTGTCTCCACACAGCAGGCATGATCTTGCTGAAGATTCCTGCTTGGGCTAGAATGAAGCAGCATGGGCACCTGCAGAGATGCTATGTCACCAGGTGTGGGCTAATCCAGGCAGGGAAGAAGCACAAATCCCCTCCAGCTGCTCTTCTAGCAAGGCTTTGGCTCCTCTCCCTCTCCTCATATGCATGGGTCTGTCATGCAGGTACATCTTGGGCTGCCCTTATCTGCTCAGCAGTGGCTGTGCAGAGGGTACAAGGGGGAGATGAAGTGATGGGGGGCAGGGATGGCTGACTGCCAGTCCTGGCCTGTACCAGGGTTCCCTTTGCTCCCCTGACACACACACAGGCACACAGCATGGCTGCCTGGGGTGGCCCAGCCAAGAAACTTGCCCTCTGCCACTGAATCCCCACTCTGTTTCCCAAGTGACAAGCCACAAACTCTCTTTCTCTTCCCAAACAAACAGAGTCTTGAGTGAATCACTGCCTCAGCCCTGGCACCCAGCACTCTGGTCATTATGAATTCTCCTCCAACATCCAGCCCCCTGTGAAGATCAGCACACAGCCATGGCAGCAGAGTCTGCAGGCTGCACCTCCTCTCCCCCACGGCAGCCCTCTGCACAGCCTGAGGCACCATGCAAACACTAAGGGTGATTTCATGTCCCTCCTCTCCATCCACCTCATCTCCTCCAATCTTTATGGCTGCATAAACACCATGTGTAAAGGTAATGGAAACTAAGACATGGTATAGTGACTGCTGAGAGACCACACCTGAATTAGGATTCTAGAGACCTTGGCAGCAAGGTTTTGTAGGCTTCAAGCTTGACTTCAAGGCCCCAGAGTTCATCCTGCTGGGCTTTGAAAAGTAAAGCTGGCTTCAGACTGCAAATCCTGGTCACCAAATGTTCCTCCTTATCTCCAGAGACTTGCACATGTCCACACACCAGCGTAAGGCCAACCACCCCTCACAACCTTCCTGCCTCAAACAAAACTACTTCCCTCTGCAACACAAGCACCTGAGTGGCAAACCTGGGAAAAGTCCCTGCAGCATAACAGTGAGGCCTTGCTCCTATTCTGTCCCACGTGAGCACCTGCTTCCAATGGGACTGTTTCAGCTCCTGTCCACAGTGCAGCCCCATTTTCTGCCAACATTATCCCATGAGGAGCAACAATGCCTCCTCTGAACCCTGTGCACTGGGTATGGGGCTGTAGAGTGGTCAGGGCTGGAAAGCAACATCCTTGTGCTGAGACAACACTTCCCTTCCCCTTTGGTGTGATGCCTCCCCTCCCTCCAGCTGGTGTCATCCTCTCATCCCTCCACACACAGGGCAGAGGGTAAGGCAGTGCTCAAAAGCCCTTTAGCAGAGTCAGGCAGAGATATGTCCACCAGCCAGAGGGCATGCCTGTCTCTCTAGGATCCCTCAGGACTTGAAGTAGGTGCTAGATGGAACTACAGAGAGCTGGTTTCTGCCTTGCCCTGAATGGGTTCTCAAGGCACATGGGAGGCCATGGCTGTTGTAACTCCTGAGAGGGGAGGGCAGCTGCCTGGGGTGGGACATGGCTCGATCCCACCTAAGGCTGTAATTCAACCCTCTTTTAAACTGGTTGGCTCTACAGGAGGGACTGAACCGGGCTGGCTGCAGTGTGCAATTGCATCTGTCAAATTAGCCAGAGCACACACGATCAGGAGTGGGTGCCAGATGTGGAAGGACAAACAACACTCGAGCCAGCAGCAAGCCAGAGCGGTGCAGACGGATGGTACCCGACGCAACACAAACCTTGCCAGTACAGAGCTAAGCCAACATTGTTTTCTAAACAAATCTGAAGCAGCAGAGTGAGTTCATACTGGATCAGCATTTCTACCACATAGCTGCAGCAGTTTTGACCCAGTACCAAACTCCCTAGAGCTGGATTTATTGTCTTGTCCACCCTGAGCCGGTGCCAAAGCCATGTCCTGAGAGGGCTGAGGAATTTAAGCAATGCCAGATGAGTTCAGAGGCTCCATTTGAGAAGAGCTTGCCTTCTGCACACTCCCCAGTAAAGAAATCAAGTGCAACTGCATGGTCACACTCCCTGCCGGGCCCCAGCCAGGAGAAAGAGTGACACATCAGCAACACTGCAGTCACTCTGTCACCCGCAACACACACACACACTTGCACTGAGTGGTGCGAACCACAGGGGAAAAGATCACTTCACAGTATTGTCAGCTGGCTGCATCACCCAGAAATGATCCTGCCAGGGAGCACCAGCCTTTCCTGAGGCTGCCCAAAGCTGCTCCTGCCCAGCGTGGCATGCACCGCCGGGTCATACGGGATGGGAAGTGCTGGAGAGGGAGTGAGGAAAGGGTGCAGCTGAAACGAGGGCTCAGGGATATCCCAAAAGAGAAAGAAAACCAGCTCACCCCACCAGACAGAAGCTGAAGATAGTAGTTCAGGTGGAAGAGTAGGTGTTGGGGTGGTCAACGTGAGCACTGAGGAAGGGCAGCTGAGGACGGCTGACAGAAGGGTACTGTGGTGGCAGCAGGGGGACAGCATTGGAATGTGTATCCTCCTTGCTGGCATCACCAGGTAGGAGCAGACTTGACAGGAGCAGAGCAACCCATCACTTCCTTCAGGGGATACCACATCAGCACCGCTGCCAGTGCTGCACAGCAGCACAGAACCTGCCAACTCTCTCCCTCCAGAGACATGCAGCAGCCCCAAAACCTGACTTGGAAAACATTTGCATCTGCCAGAGTCTGTGCCGAGCCCAAAAGCCCAGCCTGACAGGTGCAAACACTAAACCTCCCCTCTAAAATCTGTGCCTCTGAGGATGCCCTCTGCCTGCTGCCTTGCCAGCAGCTTGTTGCTTTAAGGCCTTATTCTGGAGAAAGGCACCTCCAGACACTTCTGTGCCCCTTGAGGGCCAGCAGCACGTCTGGGCCTGCCCACAACTGCTCCCAGCTCCCCTCCCATCCCCACGCAGATCCAGCAACACAGAGACATAGAAACAGTGTCGTTGATCTTCATGCCTTCCCCACAGAGCAGCTGTGGAAAGGGGCACCCATGGCAGCACGAGGCAGCAGGAGACCCTTTCAGGTGCTCCCAAGAGCTTTGCACCCCAAAATGGGTCAGGCTCAGCACAGGGCTGAGCCAGTGCTTGTGCAGGGCACAAGGCATTCCCAGCTTATGAAACACATCTCCAGCAGAAAAACATCCCTTCCAGCTGGGCAGGAGTACCAGGGGACAGCAGAGAAGCAGTGACAAAGAGCATGCCCATCATCCCAAAAGCTGTGCCAGCCTGGGCTGGGTATTCAGAGGAGGCACCTGGCTAGGAAATGGAGGCCAGCACCCTCCTTAGGGAACTGGGATACCCAAAATATCGTGAGATTAGGGGAGAGGGGGAACTCCCCCATTGCACACCTCACTCTCAGTAGCATGATGCCTACTCCTGCTCTGCTACAAGCTGCAGCTCCGAGGGGACCCAGGCCAGGGTCCTCGGAGCCTGGCCGAGCTGCTGGCCAAACCAATCTGCTGCTCCACTGCAGCACCACCAACCCAGCTGCACCTTCTCCCAAGGAGAAACAGGGCAGGGGGAGGGAAATGCCCCCAGAGGGAGAGGAGCAGACAGGTGTGTGCTGAAAGAGGGATGGAAAGGAGAGGGACGCTTGGGACCGCGTGTGGGGGACCTGCTGCGCATCCTCCTGCTGCTCTGCAAACAACCCTTCCCTGCACGCACATGCAGAGCTGCAAGGAGAGGAGGTTGGAGGGGAGGGAGCAGCTCTCCATTGCTGGGCTGGGCGGGGGGGGGAGCTGATGAAAGCCTAGATTTTGTTCACAGCATAGCTGAACCCCCAGGCTTTCCCTCCCTCGCACCTCTGGGGAACAAGCAATGAGAGGGAGAGAGGGAAGGGAGGGGAGGGAGGGACGGAGAGAGGCACAGACTTAGGTGCTGAGGTTGTCTTACCTGGCGGTGCTTGTGCTGGGGGTGCCCCAGTGTGCAGGACATAAATCCAGGGTTCTGCTCTCCTCGGCAAGTGCTGGGAAAGGCCTCTCTTCAGTTACAGCAAGGAGTGGCCTGCGAGTAGGTGCTCAGCTCACTGCTCGATCAAAGCTGCCATGGATTCATTGCGAACGACTTCGCCTTCTGTGAGGAGAGGAAAGGGGAGGGAGGGGAAAAAAAAAAAAAAGGAAAAAAGCCCAACAGCTTAAGACTCGGAGGGTAGATTCACTTCTTTCTTAGGTTTCCAATGGCAACTGAATACACCACAGATGAAGATCCAGGGTGTGTGTGTGTGTGTGAATGTGTGTGTGTGTGGGAGGGACAGAGAGATGCACAGCTGCTGAGTCCACAGGCAGTGTGGGGTGTGAGCTAGTCAGGGCGCATCGGTGGTTATGGGAACAGACAACTGGACACGGGCAGCAAGGCAGGCAGGCAGACGGGAGGAGAGAGGATGGTCTGTACCCTAAGAGCACAGCTGTCCCACGGCAGACAAAAACAAGGCAGCACCTGGCCCAGCGCAGGTCAAGGTGCTGATGAACTGCACGAGGAGAAGGCGAGGTGTGCCTGCACACATGGCAGCACTCAGGCAGACGGTGCTGTCTCCCAGCCCCGCACGCATCGCCCAGGCACCGCCCCCCACAAACACACTCCTCACACTCAGACTGCTGCACGGATCCTGTACACACACACTGACACTCAAGGGCCTTTTCATGGCCCCGTGCACCACCCTGCATACACACCCTAAAACTTCAGAGTCCCTCCAAAGGGTGAGGTGCTTCTCTTTTCCACATACACTCTGCACCCACAAGACTGCACAGCTGTATTACCACCCATACATCACGCATGGTATTCCAGACAACCACCACACAACCACAAAACCAATCTATATCCAGCACCACAAATACCAACCACGGCACAAACCCATGCTTACCATCACACAGGAACTCCTGACCACTGAAGTGTAACTGTCACTGCACAGACACCTTAGCCAAGGCTGGTTGTATGGAGCTTGAAAAGGCCAAGTGCCAGGTCCTGCACCTGGGTCACAACACCACCATGGTAAGCTACAGATCTGGGGAGGTGTGGCTGGAAAGCTGCAACTTCGAGAGGGACCTGGGGGTACTGATTGGTAGTAGCCTGAACATGAGTCAGCAGTGTGCCCAGGTGGCCAAGAGGGCCAATGGCATCCTGGCCTGTATTAGAAACATGGGGACCAGGAGGAATAGGGAGGTGAGCATCCACCTATGCTCAGCACTGGTGAGGCTGCCTCAAATGTGTTCAGTTCTGGGCCCCTCACCATAGGGAGGATATGGAGGTGCTTGAGCATCCCCAGAGAAGGTCAATGAGACTGGTGAAGGGCACATGGCCTAGAAGGAACATCTGAGAGAGCTGGGCTTGTTCAGTCTGGAGGAGGCTGAGGGGAGACCTCATCACTCTCTACAGCTACCTGAAGGGAGGTTGGAGAAAGGAGCAGGTTAGCCTCTTCTCCTTGATGGTCAGCTACAGAACTAGAGGAAATGGATACCAGCTGTGCCATGAGAGGTTTAGGCTGGGTATTAGGAAATATTTCTTCACTGAAATGGTTCTCAAACATTGGAACAGGCTGCCCAGAGCAGTAGTGGAGTCACCATCCCTGGAGGTGTTTAAGCAGCACGTGGACCTGGTACTTGAGGACATGGTTCAGCGTTGACCCTTCAGTGCTGAGTCAGGGGTTGGACTGGATGGTGTTTGAGGTCTCTGTGATTTAGTAAGCCCAACTCCATAGCAAAGAGCAGAAAAGGAGCCGTGTAGATGTACACACCTCTATCAGTGCAAGCAGCACAGCAGCATTTCACAGCACACACCTCTATAAGGAAACAAAAGCACTCAAAATAATGTCCCTGCTCACTCAGGAAGAGAAGTCAAGCAAGCACCACTGGCTGCATATCACACACAAATATACTATACTTACAAATTGCCTGGAGCATACAAACTGGTTGCATCAGATACTGTTAGCCTACCTAACTCAGCCCACACAGAGGCACACCATCCTTCTGGATCCTAAATGCTAGCCCCAGCACCATCAAACACCAGCCACATCCTGTCACATGGAAAACACAAATACTCATCAACATCCAGCACAAGCAGACAAACACAAACTACACACAAAAATGCAGACAGACAGAATCACTCACCCTCCCCCTCCCAAAAAACAAAAAAAATTACATCCTTGGAAGTTGTGAAGCTGGGACTGACTTTAGAGACAGCTGTATTATGATTCTGTCCATCTGCACCCTCACAGACATATCCCTGCCACATCAGCTCTGCTTAAACTGCCTCCATCTCTGAGATCATCAGGCTTTGTGCACTTTCTCTCGTTTTGCCCTTTCTGCCAGCTCCCAAACCCCATGTATTTGTCTGCTAACACACATGGCAGCTTCTGGGTGCAAAGCCTCTGCAGCAGAAAGCCTGCAAAAACATGCACCCTCATCCCTTCTCCTTTCCTCCATTCTCCTGGTGTTAGATGTGCATAGTAGGCATGCAAAGAAGAGTGCAAGGGACCAACGGCCCTGAGTGCTCTGAAACTGGCCAACAGTGGCATCAGGGGACGTGACTGCAAAATCTGAGCATGGTGGAGAAGTACCTTATGGGATGCAGAGATCTGGCCAAGAGAGCACCAGCTTCCCCTGGGCCCCAGGAGATGCACGACGTAGGTAAGAAGGGGCAAAGGAAGGAGAAGAGATTGGCCTGGCACTGGAAATAGCATGACAAGCACTCTGCCAGTCTTCTTTAACAAGCTCAGTAGCATCACAGCATGATGCTGCTATTGACTACGGAGAGCAATCAGCGTTCAGCACCAGGGGAAGCATCTGTACCTGTGTGCCCCGGGGAAACAAGAGAGGCATGGGAAGGCATTGGGGCTTCCAGGGGGAAGGAGCAGCTGGGTGTGGGTGCATCTGCAGGCATGTGCTGCAGGGGTCCATAGCTGTCCTGGGAGCACTGGAGCAATGAGTACTGCCACAGGTACAAAACGATGAGCCCACAGATATGAAGAGGCTGGCACAGAGGTGACTCGGACACAGGCAAAGCAGAGGTTGTCACTGGCTCTAGCCCTAACCACATGGAGGGAAAATGGAGGGAGTTCTACAAGCTCTTGTCCCGTGGTATTGGAGGGGCATGGGCTCTGTGCACATACAGACAGACCCCTGTAAGTCAGTGAAGCATACATTCCATAGCCTCTTCCAGGATCGCCCTGCCCTTCCACACACTGCGTGTCCCAGCACCCTGCTTCCACAGCTCTTCACTAAACAACCCCCAGCCCCCTTCCCCACACATACAGGAACACCTTCCCCACCACTACTCAGGCATGCAAAGTCTCCACTCCCCAAAGCCTTCACACCTTCCCCCAGAGCACTGCCACCTTCCCACACACACACCACGCTCACGTTCGTGTGGCAGCATGAGAGGAGCCAGAACAACCATGTGGGGAAGCCTCCACCACCAACCCAACTCCTGCAAACAATCCCCTCCTCCCCCTCTGCCTCCACCACCACCACTGCCACCACTCACTTTTCAGAAGTGCACTGAAGGAGGAAAAATGTCCTTTCTCTCTCAGTTAAGCTTGGCTCCAGAACCCAGGCACTTTCAGTCTGCAAAGAACATTCCTCAGCACCATGCTCAATTGTACCTGCGTGCCCTCTCCTGCAAACATCCATTGTGCATTACAGGAGATGAATAATGCAAGCTGGAAGGGGACAAGTGAGAGTCTTTGAGGCCTCAGCAAGGCACGTGTGCAGAGCAGAGTGGGGATGGAGTTGCCTCATTTGGTCAAAGCTAACAGATGCTGCTGAATCTGGAAAGCCACCACAGCCTGAAGTGCTACTTGGGTTAAAGCGCGGTCATGAGGGCAATTTAAAGAGGCTGTGGGACTCAGGATTTCTAATAGGTGCTGAGAGGCAACACAGAAGTGTTGTGTGTGGATACACAAGGAGGATCTTCATCTCTGAGATACTTAGCCCTGAGTTAAGCAGCTGAAGAGAGCCACTAGTAGAAAAGGGAACCATCATCCCAAACTAACCTCCAGACCATCTGCTCCTGTGCTTTAGGGGCATGGAAGAAGCACCATGACTGGCTAAACAAAGGGAAAGGGAGAGTGAAAGCAAGACAAACGGGAGCCAAGGGGAATGCATATGTGTGTTTGTGCCAGTGTGGTGCTCAGCTTCTTCATCTCAAAGGGATGGGGTTTGCCTCACCTTCACATGCCAGTTTTGTGCTGGCAAGCAAGACCTGGAAGACACAAAACCACCCATGTCTGGCAGTGCTGCCATGAGTGTGTCCATCTGGGTGGCACAATGCTGAAAGTGGACAATATGGACAACGTGTGCTCCAGGAGCTTGCATGTTTACATGTGTGCACCCAAGTGCTGTACTGCAGGGTGCACATGTGTGTGAATCTGTTCTTTGCTGAAAACTCTGGTGCATTTGTGAGGTGTCATAGGGAGCAATGTGTCCTCTGTGGGTGGCAGCATTTTACACCCCTGTGAGACACCAGACCTGCAGAGTGAGCATCCTTCTGAAATCAATGCTGTCAGCACAGCACAAACCTATCATAATAGTGCATGTGCTGCCTGCACCCCTGGGTGCACACAGGTTTGCAGGGATGGGATCCCTCTCTGGGCAGTGCAATCCATCTGACTCCTGAGCTGCACCTCCTCCTGGTCTCTGCTTTTCCTTTCTCGCCTTCCCTCAGTTCCCCTCTCTCACTGGCAGCAGCATACTCTGCCCTGGGAACCAACTCCCACACACCAACACGCAGCAAGGGAACTCCTTTCCTTGCAGTTCCCTGGGATCTTGCCATATCAAGAGCCCAAAAGTGAAGAAAAACCTCACTGGGCAACCTGAACTGAACCTGTTTCCTTTCCATGTCCTTGTCATCTCCTTCCAGCCCTCGGGAACCGCATCACAAACTTTCACTCAAACCCACAAGCTTTCACCCAAGACACAAACCTGTACTCTAATGCCTGAACACTGCAAACCAGAACCATGGCTCACATCCAAGCCATGGGCTACTGAAAACTGACACAGTTCAGACAAGGAAGCTCAAAGGAACAAAGTTAGGAGGCATCAGTCCCTGTAACTGGGAATACAGAGAGGCTCCTGCAGCTACAGTGATACCTGTCTGACACCCACAGCTGGGTTTGGTGTAAGAAACCTTTTGCACAAATTGCAGTCAGCACAGCTTAGACTCACACCTCTGGGACCAAAGCAACACATCTTAGCTGCTCTGTCATTGCTCCCATAGCAGAAGGCTAAACCTTAGGCCAGATCCATTCAGAGGGAGCCGGACTGGTTGGAGAGGTGGGCTCAGGAGAACTCCATGGGGTTCAATAAGGCAAAGTGCAAAGTCCTGTACCTAGGTCAGGGCAATCCTTGCCATCAGTACAAGCTGGGGAATGATGAAATTGAGAGCAGCTCTGCAGAAAGGACCTGGGGGTACTGGTGGATGAGAAGCTGGACATGAGTCAACAATGTGCACTTGCAGCCCAGAAGACAAATCATATCCTGGGCTGCATCAAAAGAAGTGTGGCCAAGAGAAGTCATTCTGCTACTCTGCTCTGGTGAGACCTCACCTGCACTACTGTGTGCAGTTCTGGAGCCCCAGCACAAGAGGCACATGGACCTGCTGAAGGGCCACAAAGGCAGTCAGAGGGCTGCAGCACCTCTCCTATGAAGAATAGGAGAAGATTCCAGGGACACCCTATAGCTGCATTTCAATATCTGAAGGGGACCTGCAGGAAGGCTGGAGAAGGAATGTTTAGAAGGTCTTGTAGAGATAGGGTGAGGTGCAATGTTTTTTAAGTGAGGCAGGGCACTTTTAGGTTGGACAAAAGAAGAAAGTTCTTTACAGTGAGAATGGTGAAATACTGGCACAGGCTGCCCAGGGATGTGGTTGAGTCCCCATCCCTGGAGACATTCCAGATCAGATTTGATGCAGCCCTAGGCCACATGTGTTGGAGGTGTCCCTGCTCACTGCAGGACTAGATGACCTTTGAGGGTTACTTCCAACCCAATGCAATCTGTGAATCCCACATACTGAGTAACCTCCAGGCTAGAACTCAGAGCACAGAGCCTGCCCATTTGGAGCACCTCCTGGGGCAGTCAGACTTGATCAAGAAGAAAACTCCAAAGACTTTTTTTATTCCTTTAAACAAATATGCAGATCAATACTTTCCTCCCAGACACCCTACCCTGAGCTACACATGTTTGTTCTGGGTCTGATCTAAATGACTCAACTCCTCAAACTGAAATACAAACAACTGGCCTCCATTTCAGGCTTCTCTTTTGCCCTATATCCCACTCCACAACTATTCCCTCTGGAGGAAAAAAAAAAAATCTAGCACACAGTAGTCAGACATGAAAATATGCACACCTACCCCAGAAGGTTTCACAGGCACCCAGCAAGACCCAGTTTCATCCAGGCCTAGAATCATACAGCTTTGCCTTGGAAATGCAGCCTAACACTTAAGCTTTGCTTCAAATGCAATCTGGAATCTCTGATGTGCCCAGAATTCATCTAATCTTATACACTGAGAGCCCAGCTTCTGAGATCAGTTTTGACTCCTTTAACTCCCCAGGTTTCTTTTGAACAGAGACCCAGTCTTTCACTATGCTGCTCACCAGCAAGGTAGTGTAATCCTTAAAACATGAGTGCTCAATGCCAGATCCCCTCCTCGACGCTTTCCCCACACCACACAATAAGCCAGTCTGGCAAAGTCTGCCTCTCTGATCTGCCTGGTAGTGGCAGCCATGACCCATGGTACAGGTCTCCAGGAGCCAGGCCAGGATCTTCCTAGGTGTTTTTCCCCAGAGAGGAGACCTGCTCAAAGCTAACACAGTCTGGCTGACCTTTTTGCTGCTGGCAGTCACGGCCACAAGAAACAGCCCTTTGTGTTAATATTTAAATACCCACCACAAAAAGCTCACTGCCTGTTTGGGGCTCTCCTCTGTGCAGCACCACCAAGCATCACTACTCCACTCACTCCAGTTCTTCCCTCACCTTAAGCTCTCTTCCTCCCCCCTTCTCTTCTCTGCTTCACAAGCAGCTTCTGCTGATGCCTTTCCCAAGTCCTGCCCTCCAGCCTTGCCAGTGCCCCTGGCTCTGCTGGGCCTGCAGAGTGCAAGCCCCTGATTACCATTCAAGCTGGATTCTCATTAGCCAGAAATGCCCCTCCAGGAGATCCATTAACACTCCATACGGTTAACTTAATCCTGCCGGTCTTGTGTGGTCTCTGCCCAAATTCCCTATTACATTAACAGTCTTGAGCCTTAATTAGCATGTGAGGCAGAGGTGGCATAATTAATGGAGATAATACGGACCATTAAGAATAAACAGGCCAGGCTGTCTCTCCCTGACCATGCATGCAAATCCCTTCTCTGTGCAAACCACGTGAGCTTGCCCCACAGGCAGCACACATGGAGGGGCTGGGATGCCCTAGACTGAAGACAAGCCCTGGGATGTACAGCCAGCCTGGTGAAGGAGGATGGTGGAGAGCAAATGGGATCCCAAAGAGGTCTTTCATCTGCATGGGAGAAGAAGGGCTGATAATGAGAGGACAACGGTGCAGCAAGTCCTGTGAGGGAAATCCTTGCACTGGGGAGGAGCAGTCATGTTCCCAGCTAATTCAGCCACCCCATCTTTCTGAGAGGCTTGTGAAAGAAAGGCTAAGGTTGTGTGATTCTCCATTCCCCTGAATGCTCAATTCAGGCTGCCATATGTGCTCACATAGGATAACACAATGGGTATGTGCCCTTGAACATGACGTGCAAGGAGAAGGTGTCTGCCTAACAGGGAACAGGCTGTAGCAGCTGGCTGCAACTAGGGAATCATAGAATGGGAAGTTTGGAAGGGACCTCAAGGATCATCCAATTCCAACCCCCTGCCATAGCCTAGCACAGGTCACTCAAGGCCTCCTCCAACCTGGCCTTGAACACCTCCAGGGAGGGAGCAGCCACAACCTCCCTGGGCAACCTGTGCCAGTGTCTCACCACCCTCACTGCAAACAACTTCCTCCTAACGTCCAGTCTAAATCTTCCCTCTGCCAGGTTAAACCCATTGCCCCTTGTCCTGTCATTACAAGAAGGTGCTCAGGAGTCTCCTTTCTGATCACAGAGCCCCAGTATGATGAGAACGCAGTAGAGGACAGAGGGGGTTTAGATGAAGGAGGTAAGTGACCACCTGTGGGATCTGAGGAGAATGGACTGGGGCTCCCACGGAGGGACAGGTCCCTCTTGGCACAGGCTGATGGCTGGGTGCACAGGTGGCCTGTCAAACCAGCCTGGTCATCAGGAGTGAAAGGGCAGCTTCATCCAGACCCTCTCCCACCCCTGGCAGAGCCAACTGGTCCCCAGAGAGGATGCCCCGGGTGGGAGAAGGGGAGAAGTGATGCTGCCAGCAGCAAGGAGGCATGGGAGGAGCAAAGGCCACGAAGTGGTGGGAGCTGCAGTGTGTCAGCCAGGCTGCGCCAGCACAGCCTGCATGTGGCTGCTGCTCTTCCGTCATCCCGCAGCCCTGACTCTCTCCCCTGGAACAGGCACTTGCAAAAGACAAAGCAGGGGAGGAGGGAAGCAGAAGCCAAGCCAAGGAAGCAGAGACTAATGACAGCACCTCTGGGCTACTAATTCACACCTCCAGCAGCACCCATCAGGCCGGGGAGAGAGTGGGAAGCTTGCCACAGGGACCTGTGACTGCAGGGAACGGCATCCTGGCTTGTTCCTGAGGCCTAACCCACCCCATTCCAGCTGTACATAGCTCCATTCCCCTCAGCAAGTCCCTCCAGGCTCTGCAGAAAGGCTTGCACTGGGAGCAATGATCCCTGAAGCCCAAAGGGGTCCCCATGCCTCGGCCTTAAAGCACCTGTCTGGTGCTAAGTAGCTTTGCTTAGCAAAGAGCTGCAGGCTGAGGCTGCTTTCTCCCAGGGCAGCATCAGGACTGTGCTCAGCATCAGCTCAGCTGCCTTCACATGCCCACTAGGCAACGACTGAGGCCCTGAGCAGAGCCTGTCTTTCCCACTTTCCAGCACAGCAAGCAGTTCCCACCCCCCCAGGCCCACCAGCCAGCCCCTGCCAAATCCATTTGTCCAATCTTGCGCTTGCTACTAATCCTGTTGAGCCATCCTTTAAGTTGCTCTAAGGCAGAGATAGAAAATACAACTGATGCCTTAAGATGCTTCCCCTGACCTTGCTCAATTCGAGATAAAGGGCTTTGATTTAAAAAATTACAGTGGGGGGTCTGTCACTGATCCATCTCATGGATTAAAGGAAAACAAACAGAGACACAGGATGCAGCCAGTGTTAGGCAAGGAGATCAGGAAGGGAAGAAAAGTCACAAACAGCATGGGGGAGGAAACAGAGGAAAGGAAACAACAGAAAGAGATAGGGGAGACAGAAAAAAATACATTCCCCCTTGCCATTTCCATGCTTTACTGGCAGAAAATCTATATACACACATGGTGTGATACAACATGTCTCACCACCTTCCTTGATCTAGAAAGAAGGATGCAGCTGCATTGTCCCACGGTGTGACCAGCCTGGGAACAGGCTGCTGGGACTACAGAGAGCTCCTTGGTCCATGAGGGGCAGCCAGTTGGGAGCAGAGACTAAAATCTTGAGCTGTAAATTGTTGTTAGAGGGATCTCACCACCTACTGATGTCGTACAGGCCTTCCTCACTCTATGCTTTGTCCCTTCCTTCACACCAAACTTTTCCTCTCATCTTCTCCCCTTGCTGACAGCACTCAGTGACAGTACAGAGTCCCTCACTCTCCCTGCTGCCTGTCCTGGCCCAGGTTACATCTGACAGCATCTAAGCAGACTTTCCACCACTCACCTCAGTCTCCTATACTCCTTAATTCAAAGGTTACCCTGAACAGTTTTCCTCTGTAGGAAATGTGCTAAGGGCTACTGAGGGCACCTTCTTCTTTTGCTCCAATACCACAAGGTCGTTGCACCCCAGCAGGGAATTCTTCTTCCCAGCATGAGACTGTTTCCTCCCTCTGAACCTGTTCTGTTTGAAGACCACTCACAAGATGGCTGATGTTTCATTTTCATTCATTTTTATTCTGCCATCTGGGAGAGGGGCTCAGCCAGACAGTAAATATGAGAAAAACGTTCATTTTAGCAAGAGTTTTGTCACTGAATCTCCGAATCTGCCTTAGAAGAGCCTAGTCCTGAGCTGGGAGCTGACTCTTTCAAGTGGGTCAAGATGTCCCTATGGTTTGCTCAGGCCTGAGAGCCTCCTCATAGGCAGTCGATATTCTCTCAGCTTCTCCTCCCACTCTCCTCCACTTCGAGATTCCACTTCCTGTTTTCCAGTCCTCTTAGGATACAGTTCCTTAGGACCAGTGTTGGCCAAGGGTACCCTCAACTACTTTCAAAGTTTTTGCACAGCTTCTTCACCTCATCCTACACCCTGCAGCTGACACAAAAGTTTTCACCTGTGTGGGACGTGGCACAGCTCATCTCCGTGACGTCACTTCCCACCTAGCAATGTCCTGTGTCACTGCAGAGCTGCACTGCTGTAACCAAGAAAGAGGCAGCTGACAGATGCAGAAGAGGAAAGGTGAAGGGTTGCTGGCAAACAGACAGCAGAGACCATAAAAGAAGCCAGGTCTATAAAACCACAGATGACACAGGAAGAATAGAGGGGAGAAGTGTTAACTGTCACACAAGAATCAAGGGTCAGGAAATTAAAGCAGAAAGTAACAGGTTCAAGGCAGAACAACAGCAAGTCCTGCATTTTGTGCTGCATGTTTGGCTGCAGAACTTTCTACCATGAGATTTTTTTTGTGGATGCCAAAACTTTACCTGACTTGAAAAGTGGCTGGACAAATTCAGGGATAAAAACAAATCCACAGAGACATTCAAAAGGCACAACAGATCTTCTAGCACAAGGTCCTTCAGCCAAACGTCACTGGAGGCCAAAAGAGTGTTCAAGAGGAAGTGTTCCTACACAGTTGTCCTGTCTTTGTGCTCTTCCCTCTTTCAGCCACTGTTGTGGACACTGAATTGGAGGATCTTATGTTCCTATGGGTTTCCATAGCCAGGCTGACTCAGAAGCCATGGGCAAATAGTAGCTATGGGTAACAATATCACTTTGGTGCATTAGATCATATTGATGGACAAGTGAGCAAACAGCAGAGCCCATTCCAAGAAGGACATTTTGTCTTCTCTCCCACATTTATCCCAGTATGCATTCTTGCTGGGAATAACATCTGTGCTCGAGTGCCAGCCCCCTTGATGCCTTGTTCCAGACTTTGAAGACCAAATCTCCTTTCCTGGTTGATAAAGGCAGAGCCCTTTCAGCAGACCATCCGTAACGGGGTCAGCCCCCTTGAATTTCCTTCCATTTTTCTGACCTGTCTCACACTCCATTCATGGCAGCCTCTCCACACTAATCCTTTTATTATGATCTGACTCAATTTTCCTGGCCTCTGACTGCAATAGGGGGGGAAAAAAATGAAGGGTATTAATCCTTCTGACCTTGTTGTCCCAATTCTGGACCATCTGTGACTAGGAATTCAGAGGAGGAAAGTCTGATTCTCCTGACCCCACTGTCCTCATGCCAAACCATCTTTTTCTGGAAAGAGGGAACTGCTGGCTTTGGAAGGTTCAGCTTGTTCCCTCCTAGAAAGTTGTTATGGCAAAGCCACCTTTCATTTACAGGAACTTCTCACAAGATTGCTTCCTAGACTACCTCCCAGAGAGGATGGAGAGATGGAGGGAATAATGCCCTCCACCTCCATCAGACTCCATTTACCAGTTCCTCCTGTGTCAGCTCTCTGCTCCCTCAACATCAGCATCTGCAGGTTCTCCCCAGCTATGAGACAAGGAATCACTAAAAGGTAACAGACAATCAAACATCTCTCAACATTCCCCTGGCAATGCTGCAGAAGAGGCCATGCAGACCACACCACCTCGACCAAAGGCCAAGTCTAGCTTGTTCTCTCCACCCCATTTCACTGCCATGTGTTTCCCTGCTGCAAGCAGGTGCATCTCCATAAACCTGCAGATGTCACAGAGCAGCCTCAGACCAGCCTGAGCTGTCACAGACCAGCCTGAGCTGTCACAGACCAGCCTGAGCACTCACACCAGCAGACTCCCATGTATCATCACAGCTATCAAATACTCTCCTCTTCTCTCAGCCTCCTCCCATACCTTTGTCAGTCCTTTGCCACCTGAAATAATCTCTCCCTCTCCTTGGTGTTCACAGTCCTCAAAAAACTGTAAACTGCTATCACATCATTGTTTAACCAAGCTCTACATATTTAGTTCTTTTAATCTCTCCTCATAAATAAGTCCCTCCAGCCCTCTCATCTTTTAATTGCTCTTCTCTGAATTCCTTCCCATTTATCATCCTCCTTTAGCTAGGGTAACACCTAGGTTTGAATTCTGGTTTTCCAGACTGTCTCACTAAACTCTTGGAAATAACAGGAACTGGGCCTCCCTTGTGCTTCAAGGCTTGATGTTTCTGCATGCACTTGAGCACATGGATGTCAGGAGAGCAAACTCATTTCATACACTTGGCACCAAGCAACACAGCTCAAGACTATCTTACAGCACAGGACCAGGGAAAGGAAGAGGCAGATGCACAAGAGGTGGGGAGAAGGTAAATGGACAGACAGAAGGGATG
>VWYK01020882.1:8466-26469 GCA_013399775.1 Semnornis frantzii | reverse complement strand
CCTGGCAGGGCAGCAGCCACCAGTGGGGCCGGGCAGAGCGCGGCCTGGGGTGGCGGCACGGGCCGCTCCCGGCGCCTCCTCACCTGGTCGCGGAGGCGATCGACGCCCACTGCCCCAAGGATAGGTCCTGGCATATCTCGTAGAAGCAGAAAAAAGGACGGCGGGAACCGGCGGCACCCCGAGCTCGGCTCCGCTGCCTGCCGGTGCGTAGTCCCCTCAGCGGCGTCAGCCTGCCGCCATTACCGGGCAGCGACTGACACGGAGCGGCGGCAGCGCCGAAGAGCGGCGGCGCGGGGCAGGGCGGGAGCAACCGGCCAAGTCTCGCGAGAACCGGCCTGCCACAGACCTTGCCAACATAGCGGAGCCCAGCCGCTTCCCCCCCCACCCGTCGCTCGCGCCCTATTCCCGGCCGCAGCCATGTTGGGTATGGCGCAGCCTCCCCACCCTGCTCCGCAGCAGCACCGCTGCGGTCCCGCAGCCAGCCTACCTTGCCGAAGCCGAGGTCGGGCTGAGGTGAGGAGCTGAGCCTGGCGGTGCCGCGGCCCCGACGCCGCGCTGCAGGTGCACCCAGAGCGGCGGTAAGGGCCGAGGGCGGCGCTGGCCCAGCGCACCTTTCATGGTGCCCGAGAAGCCCACGCGACGGCGCGTCTGGCCCTGGGCGAGGCGGGCGCCAGCGGCTCTCAGCCTCGAGGCCAGGGCGGCCTGGCCTGTTGCCGCCCCAGCAAGTTGCCTCCTCAGCAGGCTGCCTCCTGTCACCCCACGGAGCCAGGAAGGTTGGAGTTCTTGCAGCTTTGTGGGCGCCAGACCTTCCCTCCGCCTCAAAAAAAAGTCATTTTACACTATTTTGTTCAAAGCTTTGCCCTGCCGCCGCCGGTTGTGCAGGCATGACTTGCCGGGTCAGTCCCCATGCAAATAGTGTCAAAAAAGCTGTGGCAGGGCTGCCGGGTTTGATGGAAGAACAAGACCTGGCAATGTTTATTAAACCGCGGCTGCAGAGCGGTGCCAACGCTGATGCTGGCATTCCTGAAACAGCTCCGGTCGAAAGTGGGTCACCACTTTGCAGTCACTAGTATTCACAGCCAAGTCACGTTTATAAAAGTAATTCAAACTTCCCCCACTCCTCCACCTCCCATTTTTTTTTTTAAATGAAAGCAGTTCTAATTTCAGTCTCCTCATTGCCAAATTTAAGTAAACAACATTTCCAAAACGTCAGAGATCATTCAAGTACCACTGGCTTAATTTCACTTTAAACAGTTACTATAAACCCAGAAAAGTTTGCCAGTATACTGTCTCCTATTACATATATTCCACCCCAAAGATGCATTAAAACCGCCTACCCGTTTCCAAAATAGGTCTAACGTGTTACCCAGCTACAACAAAATTACTTCCACTGAAGAAGGAAAGCTATTAGAAGAGGAAAAAATACACTCTTCCTACAGTTATATTGGGAACGTCTACTTCAGGGCTTGTCTACAACTTCATCCTAGCCTGGTTTTCAGTATGATTGTTTGCTTACAGATGCCGAATCTTTTAGGGGGGCACAGGCCTGGAGAGTTATCTATCCCAACCACCAAAGGATCACAAGAAAACTACTGGAGCTTTTTAAATGGAAAAGATTGAACAGATTAAGCAGAAAAGATTGAACTATTTTTACGTGGCCTCTCCTCTTGTGAATAGGTGACATTTTGTGTATCAGTTATTTCCAGTATGAGAAGAGCATACAAAAACATCCTGAAAGCTCAAAGACCATTACAGCTGCAAGGCTTAGGCAATGCAAAACTTAATCATGTCACAATTACAGGTTACCCATTTAACCTTGATTTGGCTCTTTTGCATCCACAAACTAATTACAGAGTGCATTTCCCAGCATAAGCTCCTTTGAAACAAGAGCTAAGCTTCAGATGTAAGTGGTTAAACCTTTGAAAACAATTTTGTTTTAGCAGACTGGGGGGGGGGAGAATTGAACACCCAAAAAGAAGCACAGTTCCAATGGGAAAAAAAAGTAAGTAGTGCCTAATTCACTCCTAAGCCCTCAAAGAGCAAACCTGTTCCTCCCACATGCAGAAGACTGCAAGTAATAATCATCATGATGACAATTTAAGTCAATGAAAACAATATGACTACAGTGTATTGGAGCCCTGATCACAGACTAAGGCAAATTAAATTATATTTTCCGTCATCACTTAGTATTTGCTTAAATTGACTGCTTAATGTTGCTGCATTGGCAGCCTAATTTACATTATTCAGCAATTTTGTAATGCTGTACCTCTTTAATTATACTTTTAAACAGTTTCTCTTCTCTGCTTGGAAGCAGTTAATCTAGTTTCATCCTCCTCCTTTTCATCTTCAGGCAAACAAGGCTTTGCACTAGGATTTTCCCAAACATGAAAATCATTTGTTTTCAGTCAAATAAAAATCAAAAGGCAATGTTTGTCTACACATTTTGCTCCTCTATGGCTTCTATTTATTCTCTGTCAGTGGAATGTCATTGCAAAATTTGATTACTCTTTTCAATGATTCCCTACCAATGAGTGGAAAGCTCTAACAGGCAAACATTGCAGAGGAAAAGAAGAGAAAGTTATCTCCTTACAAAAAATACAATAATCTTGTTAAATTCTCTTGAGATTAGAAATAATGAAACCATTTACCTGCAAACAGCCAGAGCTGAGAGTACTGAACACACTCCAGCTTGATGAACTGCTCACTAAACTGTGAAGCAATGGAAGAGAACTGCAGCAAGCACTGTTCAAGCACTGGAAATGGTGGATGGAGACATGGTAAGTTAAAAGTAGAGAGTCACAAATCTCATCTTACACTAACTTGGTTATTGCAGCTTTAAGAGAGGTTTGTAAAGTTTTCCACTCCATACTGTTCTTGCACACCCCTTCCATAATTAGAAAGGGGCAGCTGGTTATTGCAGCCAAAAGATCAGCATGAGTCCCCAGACTCCCTTCCCCCCTTCCCTTGACTGCATGGCTCCCAAGAGCCAGGGAGGAATTTGGGGAAGGGTGCTCCCACCTGTTGGACATGGAATGAGTTTGTCCAGGCATTCAATTATAAATCCAACTGTCAGGAGCTGACAATAAAACAGGACACAGGACAGCTGTGAAGACTACAAATCCTCCCACATACCTCTGTACTCCTACAATTTTGCATTTTGTCTTACAGCAGAAACAACGCATGAAAAATTGTTTTCTGCATGATTTTAGCTTATAAAATAAAGGGATTGCTTCAGATTCATTCATCTTCCAGCCATGCTACAGGGTCTTGACACAGAATCTGTTGTTTATATGTCATTACTTATCTCCAAAACCAGATTCTTTTCTCCCAAATGCAGCATGCTGGCAACTGTACTGCAGATGGTGCCTGTAGCTGCATTCTGCACAGCAAACACTTTTATACTTACCTTAATGTGGAGCTCAGCTTGACTTCTGCAGTGGGTTTGAGATGAAGCAGTTCCAAAAAAAGATATGAAAACCATGACCTTTCTTTTTACTTTGTGAAAAATTTTGTTGGTGTGAAAAACTAAGGGAGAAAAAGAATCCTTTTTAACGAACCTGCTCAGTACAGTCCGACTCAGAGCAGGGTGTGCGCCATGGTAATGCAGTGTTCCAGATCCCCTTTAGGACATCCAGTGCAGAGCCACTTTCCAGGTGCTCACAGGCAACCTGCCTTTGTGAACAATTTAGTTTTGCCAGATCAGGGTAAAAAAAAAAAAAAAAGCAAACTGAAAACACAAATACCAGAAGATACCTAGAAGAGGAGCTGCACTCTACCTTCTGCCTGGGCTGGCTACCTTTGAGGAGGCTCTTGCCCATTTCAGCTGTCTGCCTGACCCATTAAGTGTTTTCTGGGCCACTTTACAGAGTGCTGGAAATTTGTCTGCAAATTGGTTGCTGGTTCAGCTCCCCAGGGACTGTGTTCTGCCTTAATTTTGTATGCTGTAAGCCCAGGGGAAAAAAAAAAGAAAGAAAAAAAAAAGTGCGCCCTTTCTCAGTCCCAAGGCCAGACCTGATGTCTTTGCTCTCTCTAAGCACATTTTTGCCATCACAAGACTATTTAATGCACTGACCTGCTGACAGTTAGGGAGACTTCATCTTCAGAAGTCAGATTTCTCTAGAACACCACAAAATATTTTAACAGTTTTGAAAACATCAAATGGCCATGACAGCTTGCTGCAGGCAATGAAGTAATTATACAAAAAGGATGGTTATCAGCTGCCTGTGAGCAACCCAGACAGACATTAATCTTCACCTCTGGGCTGAGGAGTTACTTAATCAGATCTGCATTAAGTACCCATGGATATTCAATGAGAGCCTTTTTAGGACAAAGCCACAAACAGCTACAAAAAGGACTTACTAATACTACTTCAAGAGCAGGAACGGTCTTCTAATCCTGAGCCTCTCCCCTTCTCCAAGGGGCTACTACTTGCTTTTATTTTTCCAAACCAAGCAGCACACCATATACCTGGAAATAAACCTCACTTTCCCTACAGTTAATAATAAATTGAATTAAAAACAAGTGATTCTCTTTTGTCTGGCACATCATTAAGTCTTTGATTTCCAGGCATAGCTCTTTAATGCTCATTGACTGGATGGGGCGGTTGCAGGAACAGAGAGTAACCTTAATTGCATGCTTTATTTGTATAACAGCACAGAATCTCCTGCCTTCATGTCATAACTTCTGTTGTCTTCTTGTCGTAAATTCTGCTAATTATGCTTTTTTTCCCAAGCTAATTTTCAATAAGACTATCCTGTCCTCCCAGGCAGTTCACACTGCACTAATTTGCAGCAGCAAAAGTACTGGAACACGCGGCTAGGAGTGGAACAAGAATGAAGTCATCCCTTTTGTCAGCTGCTGGCTCCTGCATGGGCCTAATGAAACAAGTGAACCATATCTTACCATTAGTTCCAGCTGAAATCAGAACCCAGGAAATTAGTACAAGGACACCAAGTAAAAGACAACTCAGTGCCACTATCACCTCCTGAAATGTTCCCTGTTAGAGGAAAGCCCTGATATGGTCAAATGCATGCATCTGCATCCTGCTATCTACTACTCCAGTTCCTGAGAAGTTCTAAATTTTGCAAAAAGCTGTATTTTAAGCGTCTTTACTTTGTCTGAGGCAAAAGGAACAATCTTAAACATGTAAAAAAAGAATCTGCTGAGAATTCAATAGGTGAATCTTAAAGAGCTTATAAAACAAACAAGTGTGTTTATTTTTTATGACTGCCAAAATAGTTTACACAATATACAAAGAAAGATGTTATCTCAGGACACACTTGGAAATAACTCACAGTTGGATTCTTTAAAAAACATTTGTCCAGTGAAATGTCCAAAATGTAAAACACCATCTTTTCCTTCCTGAGCTATTCTTAAATGTCCTTAGCAGCAGCACTTCCATGTCTTTTTACTGAGTGTATTTCTTCCTATTAAAACAGAAAAGCACTACCCATTGCTGGCTCTCGGTGGTTAGAACAAATCGACCTCCAGTTTAAGCAACTGCAGCTCTGCGTCTCCCAAACTGAGAGGTTTCCTTTAATATGCTTAAGGTGATTTTAGTTCATTCCACTTAACACCCCGAACCTTTGCTTGCACAAAGGCAGATGCTTCAGCACCTCGAGTTTTCCTGATTAAGAAGGACATTTTGCAAGAGGACTGCTCAAGGGGCTTGTCAATGGTGTGCAAGAGCCACTGAGCTCTCAGCTGTTACAAGAAAACAACCTGTTATTCCCAGAGCAGTTCCTTACATGTTCCTTCAAAACTCAGTGAAACCAAATGCACACTGCTATCAACAGTTCGAGAGCACATACTAACAGCAATGAAATGGAAGTGCTGCAATTCTCTTTTTTTTCTCTTTTTTTTCTCTTTTAGCCAAAAACTTTCAATTGACTTGAGTACGCATTTTTAGTCTGATCTGAGGGATTCTGGGCATGAGGCACTCTAAAAAAAATTTATTTTCAAAAACATGCTTTGCAAATCTGCTCTTCGCTAGAAGCTTATACAACAAGTGGCAGGTTCTATGCAGACGTGTGAAGAAAGGTTATTCTTCTAGAGTATCAACAGATAAATAATCTCTCTTGATGCAAAACTAATTATCTTTTTAGGACAAAATATAACCTCCATCTTTGTAACTTCTGTTTGGAAAGGAGAAGCAACAGGGCTTTAGTATACACATAGCTGATGTTCTGTCACCCCTCACCCCCAAATTTTAACACCTGAAGGACTCTCAGAGAGAGCAAAGAATTCCTGGAAGCAGTGAGGCAGATGTGCTGAGGGACTATTTTATTGATATCAGTACTAGTAATGTCAAGCAGTCCTTTGTACCTCAGCTTTTCTCACTTGCAGAATCATTTTGGGCAAGCTCTTTGAAGGAAGAAATGCTTCTTAAAAAGTCACAAATCTTTCAAGCAATATTGCTGTTTCTAGAAGTTGCTAGAGACAGCTGACATCTATTTTGTGATCAGATGGATCGACAAAAAACTTGTGCTTGGGCTCATGTCACTATCATTTTTAGTTTGCTTTTTCCTATTTTAGAATACAATTAAGCAATTCTGGCAGATGAAGATGATATTTTTGCATCCTATTACCTTGTCAAACAAGGCGTGAGCACTATGCATGACCAGAAAAGAACCCTCACAGCAAAACTATGACAGCTTCAGAAGTGGATGAGTGTTTCTGCACTGGCACACTTACGCCCAGCTCCACAACACCGAGTCACTGAATACAACTTACCAACAACGAGCAAGTTCCTTGCTTACATTCTGCAGTTGATTTAGAGAAATCTCAGTTACTTTAGCAGAAACAACTCTGCCAGCTAGTGGAACTCCTCTGCACAGAAAGGACTGTATGCTGCCTGAGCTCAGCAGTCACAGTAAGTTCCTCCCTGTCCAGCCATTGCAACATGCATTTTCTGTCTTCCTCCTTTCCTGAGTCCTCTCCAATAATTTACACACATCCCTGCACAGGGAGGCCCTTTTCAGGCCGAACAGGCAACACGAGATGAGATATACGACTCCACAGTCCACTCAGTTTATCTGTGTCCATGCTGCTGTAGGAAGTAGGAACATCTGAATCGATAAACTTTTCCCAGAGGAAATCCCGGACTTTCTGCTCAACTTCTTGCATGGTGAGGCTTTTTCTCAGTGACTGCTCATCCAGGAGAACTGTCAGCAGGAGAGCCACATCCTTAAATGCTGCGTTCTCATGATCGCAGTACTTGTAAAAGATTAAGGTGGAGCTTGCAGGCAGTAACTCAAATCGGTGCACCACAGCTACTTTCTTGCCTTCTCTGAACCCAGAGCTGAGCTCATTATCAACTTCCAGCTTGACAATGTCACTGTCCAATATGGCTTTGTCCTCCCCATCAATTTTGATTGTAGTAGCATTCTGGGAGAAGGCAAAAGCTTCAGCAATCTCATTACTTAGGCATCTCAGTGCTTTCTCAGCTTCCTGGCCAGCTGTGAGCAGTAGAATGGCAGGCTCCACATGCAGATGGGAAGCGTTAAGACGTTTCTCAAGGAATGTGTGGGTTCTTTTCCACAGACGGGGGTCCTGGCTTTGGTAAGTATTTTCTAGTTTCTTCATCCGGGCGCGAAATGCTTGAACAATTTGAGCATTTCTGCTTGACAAAGCTGGATCCAGACTTATCCAACTCCACAGGACAAAAAGTAATAGGACACCAATTAACAGAACCAGTAACAAAGTCCAGCACTTGTGAAATCCACTCCGTGATTCAGCATTATCTATAGAGAAGTGGAGCAAAGAGAAAGAAAACAATGGCTTTAAAGTGAATCAGAAATTACAGAATCACGGAATACTTTTGGTTGGAAAAGACCTTTAAAATCATCAAGTCCAATCATTATCTAACTCTACCAAGCCTGCTGCTAAACCGTGTCCCTCAGCACAACATCTCTGTGGCTTTTAAACATCTCCAGGGATGAGGATTCAACCACCACCTTCCTGTTCTGGTGTTTGAGAAACTTTTCAGTGAAGTTTCTTCTAATATCCAACCTAAACTTGCCCTGGTGCAACTTCAGGCCATTTCCCCTTCTCCTATTACTTGTTACTAGGGAGAAGAGACCAGCACCCACCTCACTACAATCTCCTCTCAACCGAAAAGTGAGAGGAACATAAGAGGAAACAGTAGAATTCAGTGAGCTCACTCCCCTTTCAAGCCGCTGGACTTGATAATCTTAAAAGTCCAACCAAAATGATTCTCCTGGTATAGCATAAAATTATTCTAGTTAAAGAAAGAGAGAAAACCAATCCAAATAAACAAACTTGAACTTCTTTAGCAACTTAGTGAAGCAATAGCATTGAAAAAGAATATTTACACACATGTCCAGATTCACTAAGAAATTTGACATTCTTCTGAAAAATAACCTCTTTGGCAGTTTACCAATCTTTTGTTCCAGTTTATCAATCCAAACTAAGAGGTTAAAATAGTTCTGAAAAAGGTCAAGCTTTTCACCCTCATTTAGACTCTGCAGAGAAAGCCTTAAACAAAACCTGGTATCACCAGAGTAGTTTATGTGTTTTTCCCATAAGGATAAAGGTACTTTCTGTAGCAGTACTTGCACCTCAAACGTTGGTGATCAACACTATCAGAAAATGTTTTTGTGTTTTGGATCAGTCAGTTTCACGAAGATCAGACAGCAATCAGTGCATGGGAAGCATACAGAACGGCCAGCATTTTGATTTGGGTTTGTATTTGTCACACTTGCTTGACCTACTACATGCACAAGGTCCAATTCTGTGCCCAGTAAAATCAGTGATGGAATACACAACCTCCTTGGAAATAGGAAAGACCTATGTACCTTTTGCTACCTTTTTACATCCTAACTTTCATCAGCACAGTAGCACAACTGTTAAATGAGATCACCACTAGGCCTGTCTCAGTTTTCATATTGCAGCAAACCTTTTAAATACTAAATATGAAAGATCTTAAGTTTTGGTAGAAGTGTTACTTATTATACAACACTCTGTGCTGAAAGCATGAGCCCTAGCAAGCAAGTCAGCTCTTATGGCAAGGACTCTGTTTAACTGTAGCTACCAGGAAATGCAATACTTGGACAGGCAACAAAATAGTTAAATGTGACACAAACACAAATAGAAGTGAAAGCAGAAGTCTTACTTCTGGCCAAAGGCTGTGACAGCTTCCCTTCAGTGGAGGGAACTTGAAATGTACTTCTGCCTGTTAAGAGATTAAGAAAGAAATATGAGAAATTATATTCCAGTTAGCAGGGAGATTAAATCACCAAGTTGTGTTATTTTCAACAAAAAAAGCTGTTCTTAGTTACTCTTTTACACACAATATTCTACAAAGCTTACGGGAAGGCTAACAAAGCGCCCCTGGACAACACCTTGATGAAGCAAACCCGGCCCTACTAAGCAGAAGCAAACGTGAGGCTGTGAGCTCATCCTGGGTAGGGCTGTGTCAAACATGGGGCTTTCTGTTCCTTCCTGCATCATATGCTATTGTGCTCAAGGCAAGGCTAGTCTTAAACAACGAAAATGACAGTCACTGCTACTACCAGGCTGAGAAGTCCCATTCAACTGGCAGACCAACCCTCCCATCTATGTCGTGCCAAATGTCACTTCTTAAGCCATTCTGACAATATGGTATGAAAAAATGAGTCCTCAACTTGTGACAAATCACCCCTGAAGATTTCCAGCTCGTGTAACCTTTCAAGGCATTTCAATAGGTGTTCAAAAAACAAGTAGATGTGACGCTTCAGGGCATGGTCTAGTGGTCAGTCTGGACAGGAGAAGTCTCCGAGGAAACCGTATTGTGGCTTTCCAGTATCTTAAGCGCACCTACAAGAAACCCGGTGAGGGCCTTTTTAGGGTGTCAGGTAGTCATAGAACTAGGGGAATGGAGCAAAACTAGAAGTAGGTAGATTCAGATTGGATGTTAGGAAGTTCTTCACCATGAGGGTGGTGAGACACTGGAACAGGTCGCCCAGGGAGGTGGTGGAAGCCCCATCCCTGGAAGTTTTTAAAGCCAGGCGGGATGTGGCTCTGAGCAACCTGATCTAGTGTGAGGTGTCCCTGCCCATGGCAGGGGTATTGTAGCTAGATGATCCTTGAGGTCCCTTCCAGCCCTGACAGCTCTGTGATTCTGTGATCATGGAGGTGTTGGGCAGAAGGGTGGACTTGATGATCTTAGAGGTATTTTTCAACCTTAATGATTCCATGATTCTATGAATCAAGTACAAGATGACAAAATGGCAGAGATTTAGCAATTTTATTTTTTTTTTTCTGCACAAGGATCCCATGTCCCAGTTAAGTTTCCAGATTTCACTTGAGAATTTGAGGGACAGAAATCCCTCAAATATGTTCAATTAACATATAGATTACAACAACAACATAAACCAAGATACAAGTAGCAAAACCAAAGCAGTATGTTAAGGGGCTAGTTTCACACACCCCCTCCATCTAGCTTTGGTCAGAGGCCTGCTTCATCAGCAGTCAGTTTCTTGTGATGAATTATGCTTTTAAAGCAAAATGCAAGCTTTCAACTTCAAAATATACTTCTGGTCTATTTATTTTAATGGACTCAGACAGCGAAGTACAAGAGACATTACCCATAAAAGCATATTATGAACAACTTTCCCAAGAGAGCAGTATGAATATATACAGTGCAATTACTGGTCAACATGCTTTCTGCATTTAGTCAGTTAATTAAAAAGACATGAGAATTTCTGTCTCCTTGTGAACTAGATCAACTGGTTCAAAGCTGAAAGCTCTCTTAATAATATTTAACCAGGATACTGTCAATGGCACTATTGAGAATAAATTGAACAAATACATCCTGCAGTAGTTATTTCAAGAACACTTCAATAAATTCTATAACTTTGTTTCTGTATGAATGTAATTACAGAAAGTGCTAAAAGCAGCTCTGGTTTAAGATGGAGCTTAACTGGCTTAAGGAGCTACAGTACTCTGTAATTTCAACCCCCCACCCCAATAGGGCACAACTTGTGGCTGGATAAGCTTATATAAGCAGTTCAAAATCACCTCAAGTTTGTAATATTTTATAGTATAGCCCTGTTTGCAAGGACTAGGTTTCATATTTAGGAGACAATTGTGGTTCATACTCTGAAAGAAAAAAACATTTCAATGTCAGCCTAAAACCAGATCCTTTCCTATCAAAAAATCCTGTCTTATTTACAACACAAACTGCACAAAGGCAAAGCAAATTATAGATCTTGCCCAACTCAACAAGTGTAACTTCTGCAGATACTTCAGAGCTTTCAGACTTTTCAAGTGATTTTCCAGAGCTCTTCATCCAAAACAACAGGTCACTCCTGCAGCACCTACTGCCTCTGGCATAGGAAAGAAAAATGTACCAGACTAGGCAGAGCTCCCTGCACCAATTCATTGATGAAAGGCATTTGAGCTCCTCTAGGCTGAATTCTGATATACAAGACATTATTTACCTATACCTGTTCAGGATAGCAACAAGTGCCAAGACACTGTGGCCAGCAGGAGCAGGGAAGTCATTCTCCCCCTATACTCTGCACTGATTAGGCCACACCTTGACTACTGTGTCCAGTTCTGGGCCCCTCAATTTAAGAAGGACATTGAAGTACTTGAACATGTCCAGAGAAGGGCAACGAGGCTGGTGAGAGGCCTCGAGCACAAGCCCTATGAGGAGAGGCTGAGGGAGCTGGGCTTGTTTAGCCTGGTGAAGAGGAGGCTCAGGGGAGACCTTATTGCTGGCTACAACTACCTGAAGGGTGGTTGTGGCCAGAAGGAGGCCACAGGCTCCTCTCAGGCAACCAGCACCAGAACAAGAGGACACAGTCTCAAGCTGTGCCAGGGGAAGTTTAGGCTCGAGGTGAGGAGAAAGTTCTTCACTGAGAAAGTAATTTGCTACTGGAATGGGCTGCCCAGGGAGGTGGTGGAGTCACCGTCCCTGGAGGTGTTCAAGGCGGGTTTGGACGTGGCACTTGGTGCCATGGTCTAGTCTCGAGGGCTGTGGTAATGGGTTGGACTTGTTGATCTTTGAGGTCTCTTCCAACCTTGGTGATACTGTGACATTAAGAACAGAAGGCTACTAAGAATTCAGAACCGTATTTTTTTCCCCTCTTCTTTCAAGTACTATTCCAACAGGGAAAAAAAAAATAACAGAAACAACAAAAGATAAAAACATGGAACACAGGGAACTGGTCATTAGATGACCAGAGAAGAGAAATACTGCCTCTCTCCAGGAGTGTATGACAACTAACTCAATCATAGCGAGCCACCATTGCTCAGGGTTAAGGCCTGAAGAGAAGGCAATCTGTACAAAGTAACCTAACCTTCACTGTTACCAAAAGGGAAGGTTTTGTTTCCTTCCTCAGCTCACACCCACAATGCCACTAGTACATGGTCTGCATTTACTGATTGTCCCATTAGTCAACTTAGTTCCCTATCTCAGACAGAAGAGATTTAAAAAAAAAAAAAAAAAAAGAGAGAAAATAAATGGAGGTCATTTTCTGTGGCCAGTGAGTTGTATAACTCCAGGGAAGGGCTCTGGAATGTTCTGCCTTCTCTAGCTTCCACCCGAATCAGCCTCCTAGGTCCTTCTCCACCTTCCCACAAATGTCCCAGGACACAAGAAAAAACATAAGCAGAAGAAAGGAAAATAATTCTGTACTTTTAATTTAATTACAGGGAAAGCCTAAGCATCTATTTTTCAACTTACTCTGTGATGCAGTTGAATGATGCTCTTGATTTTTCTCAAGGAAGTCAGCCTTTTTTTCTGAAACCAAAGCACAAATGAAAGAACTTCTTATCTCATTAGAGTAAGGCAGACAAGCCATACATGTTTTTATATCTTTCTATTGAAATCTTCAAAGGTTATTTAGGGAAGGAGTATATGCTGTGCAGCCAAACTTGGCCTGCCCCATGTGACAGCCTCTTGGACTCCTCTGTAGATGGAGAAAACTGCCATTTCCTAATAGAAAGGGCTTAATGTGTCCCTTTACTCTGTTTTTCCCAATATGAGATAAAATTAACCTTCCTATTTTTGCTTTTTAACAAGTAATGATAGAATAATTATAAAATGCAAAGTATGGGAAATCAGCAATGTTAATTCATAGAATCCTCTGGGTTGGAGTGGACCCTTAAAGTTATCTAGTCCAACTGCCCTGAAGGTACCAGATATGGCACTTCCAAAACCAAAACTCTTCTGCACATTTTTCACTTATGAAGCCAAAATTAAGCACCAGGAGAGAAAACCAAAACTAAATAGTGTAAAACTACCACCTTAACACCACTGTTATCAGCCCAGGGAGACTCCAGCACACATGGGCATTCTCGGCTGCCTGAGCACCACTCCCACCTGTGCTCCTGTGAAACAGCCAGTTGACACAGATGTGTTGTTGTGCACATCTCAGCACCCTGGTTCATACCTGTGTTTTGTCAGTCTGTGTTGGTAACTGCTTTCAGTGCTCCCCCATGAACACTGTGATCAGGGCTTCTCCTGAGCAAATGAATGCAAGCCACCTCCCTCTCTGACCAGTTCCCATCTCTCCTAGAAATCTCCCTTACACAGTGCTTCTGTTTGGATGTATTCACATGACCCATAGTAACACAACTACTTTCTGCTGGGCTAAAAAGTGTCCTGTATTTTTTTCCTCATTGTATTTCCCTATTGCTTCTGTAATATACATGAAGAAAAATCTCTTGAGCAATGAACAGAAGAAGTGCTCCCTCACTTTGAAACCCTTTGGTACAGTCAGCTTCCCTCTGCTAGAGCCAAAAGTAACTCCTCTTTTAAGGAAAAAAAATGGCCTTCTAGAGGTCCCCTCCAAGCCAAATTATCCTATGGTTCTATGAAAAAGAACAGTTTTGTTCCGATTTGCCTGAGGCAGTTAAAGATCCACTCTCAGAACAGTTTTTGAAGAACGTATTACATTATCAATCTTTTTTGTTTTCTTTTCAAAAATACAGATGGCTATGTCTTTATCAAAGATGCAAACTGCTCTTTCTTGAACTTCAAGGTTTTACACCTAAGCAGTTGACTGTCACACTATAGTCAAGTTTAATTTGACTCACGGGTAGGTGTACACTTCCAAATTTTCTTTTATGTCTTTTAATTAAACTTCTTCATCCATTCAGATTTCAACTCAATAACACTCCTTTTTTTACCAGAATTGAAATACTGACATTTAAGCCATCATTTGCTACATTGTGGACTAGTGATGTTACCTTTTAATGGTGTATAAACGTTTGATTGATGCCCCAATGGATTCTCAGGTTCATTGCTGTCATAAGCCTTTGTGTTTTCCTTTACTGGATTCTCTTGAAGGTGAATTGAAGAACTGGCTGTCAAGGAAAAAAAAAAAAAAAAGATGATAAGATCATGTTTGGCACAGGGACAGTATGATTTGTGCCCGTAACATCACAAAAATGAAAGGCCAGGACACAGTTTCAGAACATACATGATCAAAATCAGTGATTTTTATGTTGTGATCCCCAGGACTTACTTTTTAAAAATGTAATCAAAAGCAAGAAAGGCATGAAAAGCTTATGGTTCACTACATATAAGTTCACTACAAATACAGCTATCTACACCACCACAGACATTAATTTTGCTTTTATTTTTAGGAGTTCTTGGCTTTAAAACACTTGAGGGAAAAAAAAGAAGACAAGAAGACACCAGATTGTAAGAACCAAGAAATACTTAACACTGAAAGAATTCAGTGTAAACTAAGGATCAGAGTAAACAGAATTTTCACCACAGCTTTAGGCACACAACTCACACACTATAATCATGCTGTCTTCCATAGCATCGGGCAGAAGGCAAAAAAATAGAGAGAAGCAAATATAGAACATAAAGCCCCATTTTATGTAGTCCAAGCCATCCTTACTGGAACTGCAACCTAGGGCACCTATTCTCCTACCTTAATCCTCTCAGGTAGCTCAGGAGAATCTAAACCTACACCTTCAGACTGTTTGCGAAATTACACAGCCATGGAGATGCTGAAACCCAACTTAATTCATGTTACTAACTAGAAAGAATAAAGTCCTCTAAGGTGACAAGACTCACAAAGGTCAGGTTTGGAAAAACAGTCAAAGCCTGAAAAGGTTTGAAAGGGCAAAGTGCAACCACGTGGTTGCCCAGATTCAAGGAAGGAAAACCAGTTCAGGATATGGAATAAAAGCTGTAATACAGCTGAGAAGCAGAGACCATGACACAGGCCTCAGGCTGAAAGGCATAAGCAGGGGAACCAGCAAAGGGAAGAATACAGTTGGTATAACTATTTCTCTGCAATATTCACACTTTTATTATTTTAACAGCACCAGGCTCTCCCAGAGTTTAATGTGTTTCTGCAGCTCATTTACCATATGCACAAGGTCAACACACAGATGGCCACCTAGTGTTTATTTATTTTACTTCAAGAAAATAAATCCGTTTCTTTTCTAATATGTTCTAGCAGCTTTAGCATGCCAGTGTATGCTTCGCGTTCAAGGGACAGGAAAAAAAACAACCCAGCTAGAACAAACCCAAAACACAACAGAAAATTTTAGGTTTTAGACTAACATAAAGAGCAGTTTGAGGGAGATGGTTTATCCCCTCTACTAACTCTCCTGAGACCCCATCTGGAGTGGTGTGTCCTGCTCTGGAGCACCAACACAAGGATACAGAATTGCTAGAGTGAGCCCAGAGGAGGTCACAAAAATGATCAGGGGACTGGAGCATCTCTGCTATGAAGACAGGCTGAAAGAGTTGGTGTTGTTCAGCCTCAAGAAGAAAAGGCTGTAGGGAGACCTTAGAGCAGCCCTCCAGTATTTGAAGTGAGCTACAGAAGAGCTAGAGATGAGCTTTATACAAAGGCATGGAGTGACAGGATGAGGGGTAATGGCTTCAAACTCGAGGAAGTTCTACTTAGATTTGACATTAGGAAAACAATTTTCATTCTAAGGTTGGTGAGGTCCTGGAACAGGTTGTCCAGAGAAGTTGCGAAGGCTCCAGCTCCAGAGGTGTTCAAAGTCAGGTTGCATGGGGCCTTGAGCAACTTCATCTAGTAAGAGGTGTCCCTGCCCATAGCAGGGGGGTTGGAACTTACATGATCTTTAAGGTCTCTTCCAACCCAAACTGTTCTATGATATTAAGTCACAGGTACAACTGTAAAATATTTGCACATAGTGAGTAGGATACCGTATTTTCAAACCCATCTCAAAAGCTTGTTGACTGATTTCACACCAAGCTAAGAATGAAGATACCAAATTACTCAACCTTCAGTATTTAAAACCTCTAAGCAGAAGTGAGAAACAAGTTTCTCAAGTTGTGGTCTTCCATTCTGTTCTCAGGGAAGCATAACATTTACATCCTGATAAAAATCCACCCTGCTTGTCCCACTGCCTCACACAGATACTGCAGTGTTCTCCTAAACTCTGCAGAAACATCCCCAGCATTGTACTGCTGCAAGTGGGAGGACTGTGAGGGAGAAAATTATTCCTTCACTTCCTTATAAAACGTTATGGCCTCCTAATATCTTCTGTTGTGACTACAATCAAACTTTGCTAAGAGCTTGGGAGGTCAAGGAAGGAAACCTCTTCCTCCGGCCTCCTGTTTTGAGACATGTACAAAAAACCCCAAAATCACTCAGCTGTACCTCTTAAAGAGCAGCCCAGCCACTTTTAAAATACTAAGCATGTCCATACCCTAATAACAATCATTTGGGTGTAACAACTTCCAACAGTTTTTTTTCCACAGATACACTTTTGTACTTTCCCAAAGAAATACACAGAACCTTTTTCTTCCCCCCTCAAGAATTTTCCACACATCCTGGGACTTCTGCTTCTGAAGTATATTGGCAGTTCTTTTTAAGGGCAGTGCTACATAGCTAAGACTGCACTACAGCTGTTAACAAGAGTCTGGTGACATCTTTGTCACAAGAATACAGATGGGAATAGTCTTCAGCTCACCCAAATGCTCCTTCTGACAATTACCACATACTTATGATCTTTACGGTCAAACTCAAAATAGACAAACAGACCAAAACGGAAGGAAATACAGTTTGCTTGCAGTTCTCTGATGGAGTGACAGGCTAAAGCCATACAACTGCAATGCAAAAGTTAGCGTCTCTCTAAAGTTTTGAGGAGGGAACAGCTTTCATCAACTAAAAAATGAGAAGGTGCCACAGACAGCTAACATTACTGGGTTTGTCCGGCCCAGTTTACAAGAGTAAGCACCATATGTGCTTGGGCCTTTCAGAAAAGGCAGGCAAGCTCCCCTTCGGCACGTCCTCCTAAGTACTGCTGCCCACTGAATGGAGCACGCTCTTACAGATTTTACAGCTCGAGCTACCTTATTTAAATTCAGCCTTTAAAAAATAATCAGTAATTCTTCATTTTAGTGCCAGAACAAAATACCACTCAAAGTGACAGTCTACATAAAACGGCCACCTAAGGACTTCAGCATCCTCTGCATGCACCAATCCTTTTGGAAGGCCTGGAGGCACTCTGGTCTCTTATGTATGGCACGAAAACCACAACAGGATTTCCTCACCCGTATGCCAGAACCACAGTTAAACCTGCTAAGGAGGTAAAACCCAATAAATTCCATTTTCTCCAGTTTTCTGCACACAGTACCATTCTGCATGAAAACCTACCTGCCCACTTATGTTGTCTTATAGGGGGTCGAGTCAAGGAGTCTGGACGCACAACGTGATGTTCGTCTCCTGAAAAAAGAACTAGGTGAAGGGCACCGCAAGGCCGGGCAGCTCGGTTCAACCCACCCGCCTCATGGCCTTCAAGCAGCACCAAACATCCCTTTCAGACTTGCTAGAATACTCCAGTGACTCCAGCGGGGCTGTCGCGGAGGATACCCCCACTTCAGCGACCCCCAGGCTGGCCCGGCCTAGACGCCCGCGGGAAGGCGAGGCCGAACGACCCCATTTCGCGCTGCCTACCGCGACCTCAACCGCGGGATCCACCGCGCGGCGACACACGAGCGCGCCCGCGCCGCTCACCCTCCAGCGCGCCTTTGGGGCCGGGCTCGGCCTC
>VWYK01020881.1:1193-17779 GCA_013399775.1 Semnornis frantzii | reverse complement strand
TGACATCCTTTGATCCTGCGATTTCTTCTATGTGGCATGATCTTCTTCCTGGTCTGTAAACGCTAAAATCAGTTAATGGAGCTGGCCTTGGTAAAAATCTGATTTCATGTTCTATATTGTGCAGTTTTTTACTTTCTAATATAACATATTAGCAAATTTATTTCTCTTCAGAGTGTGTTGTTTCTAATGTTAAGAAATAAAATTTTAAGTTGAGGCTAGGTCAGTACCCTGATTCCAAGTTAATTTATTGGTATCTGAGGGTTTAGAAGTTAACTGTCTTTCTCGAGGTCAAATAGGTTCCTGTAAACATTTTTTCCTATACTAAATTTATAAAGTTTAATTTCACAGAGATCACAGGAATGTTCAGGTTGGAAAAGACCCTCGAGATCACTAAGTCCAACCGATAACCCTACTCCACAAGGCTCACCCCTAAACCATATGCCCAAGCACCACATCCAAATATCCTTTTAACACATCCAGGGTTGGTGACTCAGTATGGACCAAAAAGTAATATGGTAATTTAAAAAAATCACATGATTCAGACAATCAAATTCTTTCAAGTGTGGGTTTCAGTTCATGATTTAAATCATTGGTTTCTTTTTAAAACATACTTCTGTGGTGCTATGAAAAGTTGAGTTATGGCTATGGATGATGTGGAATTAAACAGATTGGCCAGCAAGGCACTAAGATTGGCTAAGAAAATATTTTGTTTAGGAAATACTTCAAAATGCAGGCATGTAGTTGTTTTTTTCTAATTTCAGATGTGACAGAGTGGCACCTTCTTTAGACAGTGCTTACTTTCTTGACAGAATACATAAGAAGAACAAGAAGGAGGATATTCCTCTTAAAAAATTTATTTGGCACGAGATAAAAATCACAAAACTGTATGAGCTGTACATATAGCAGATCTCCACCTTCTTTTGTGACTTTGAGGGTTTATCCTATACAGACATTGACATAGAGACTTTGCTTTTTGCTGCTGTGTATTCTGCATCTACCTCTTTCTGCCTGTCTCCTCCACTGCTCTCCCTGCTCCATGCTTGGTTTCTCTGTCAATCTCTTAGCTTGGAAAATTTTTGGTTCTTGTTTCCAACTCCAGTGGATTTAAAATAGTGACATCTTGGAAGAGACTTTGCTTTTGGAAGTCAGGCTTCCCGAAAAATGGAAGTAGATCATATATCTTTATTAATCGATTATCAATGTAGTTTTCTGTTGCATGAATTGTATCAGCAGTGGTTTTATTTTCTTCATGTCTTCTCACTAGCATTTTGATAGCAAAGGAAATGTGTGTAACCTGATGAATCAGTTTAGATTGATCTAGGCATTATTTTGGTAAAAATACATGCATCTGTAGTACTTGGGGTAGCTTATTTTACTGTGTGTGCTTATTGTTCTGGGGTTTGTGTTGGGAGACTTCGAGAATGGTTTGAGGTAAAATTTTGGAGAGCGAACAAGTGTGAAGGAAATGGGAATTGGTTATATTTTAATTTTAAATAAACTTTATTTTTTTTCCTTCCTCTGTACTTTTGTTATTTTCATAGCTGTACTTATAACTTGCATCTACAGTTAACAAATTCCTGTCATGTTAATTTACTTGAGCATTCAAGCATAAGATCCAACAAGAGTCTTAAGTGTTTTAATGAATATTTTTAAAACTAATAGTAGTGCTTTGGCCATGCTATATTTGCTCAACTATAAAGGGCAGAAGTCTTTCAGTATAGTGTTTATTAAAAGGTTGCTTCTAATTATGAAGCTTGGAAAAAAATTTCACATAGGAAGTAGTTCTCATTAGTTCATTAGCCTGCAGGAAAGGATATGTGTTGATTGTTCAGATGACAAATTTGAAGGGATATTAGTGATGCTTCGAATTGTTTCCATTGCCAGGGATTTTCCATTGAAGTCCAGTATAAAAACAAAAGAAACCCATTCTATCTGATGCAGACATAAAACCTTAGCTAGAACTGCCTACCAGGTTTTGCATATCTTAGTCCCAGGTCATGTATAGCTGTGACTTTTTAGAAGGCCAGATAAGGTCTGGAAAGTCCGCTGTACCTCATCCAGTATTTGCCAAACTTCTGATACCTGAAACACCTCATGGATTAAAATTTATAGCAGTACCACAGATGTGAGTCTGAACAGCAGTCTGCAAGTAGCTGTTCAGAACAGGCACACATTGCACTCTGTCCCTAGACTTCAGTGCGTCTTCTATAATGCTTCGAATCAGGACAAAGGCAGGTCAAACTGAACCAGCAGGTTGATCTGGCTATTTTCCCAACACAGAAATGAGGGCAAAGTAACAAAAAAAAATTGAGATCGAGACAAAAAGTTTACTGATCAAAATCAGGTAAACATAGTACAAAATGCATAATTACCTTAGCCTGTTTGCAGGAGAGGCATGGCAGAAAGCAGCAGCCAGGAAAAGCAACTGAACCAAAAGCCCCCATCCCTCCTTGTCCCCTGCCATCCCAGTGGAAAAAAAACCACCACCCAAGAAGCTGGAACCCAGAAGCAGCACTCAGAACAGAAAGACCTTCCAATGCTGCAATGTGATCTTCAAGCCCTGCAATACTTTGTTTCAGTTACCACTTTTCATTTTTGGAACCGGCATGGTGTGCATAACAGCAGCTTCAACTCAGTCCATGACATTCTTCACCCCTTATTCTATACATCTGTATCATGCCCAGCAGCAGTCAACATCAAACAAACATCACGGGTCAATCACTGTCCATTCTCACTCAAAGTGAGATTGCTTAGCAGCACACAGGGACTGCTCACTGCAGATGCTCTGAAGCTTCACTCTGTTCCAGTACAGGCTGGATCAGTCCATGACCAGCCCAAATGGTGGGGTTGTGCTTCCACTCCTGAGTCAGTTGAGTCCAGTCATTCCTTCCACTGTGGCTTGCATTCTTGTGCTCTGCTTTAAACACATGCAAGAGTTGAGATCCCTCTGTCATACCGGAAGTACAGATGGGTTCCACCTCTGCAAACTGCCAAGCCATCAATTTTGTACAGTCCAATAAACCCAGTTGTCCCTCCCCCTCCATCTGTTTGCAGGTAGGGCCCTTCTAATTCTGCCAGGAATCACTTGGATCTTGTGAAGATGCTTTGGGAGTCTTTTCAGAAGAATCAAATGCTGTATCAGCTTGTGTGCTCTTCTTGGGTGATTTTCCACTGGAAAGTGAGGCAGCATTCTTCAGGGGAGAATTCTCCTGTAACTCATGTACTCATGCAGCTAGGAGTGGAGTGGGTTTTTCATCCCACTTCCTCATGTCCTCCCCATGATCACTCAAGTAAAACTGCAGGGTATGCTATGGTGTGTACCTCCCACATTCTCTCCCTCAGATAGGGGAGCATCATGGTTGAAACATGGGACTATACAGATGGGGAGTAGAACGTGTTCTTCTTGAGTTGATGGACCTCCTGGGACAGTTTCTTCACAGCGGAAACACAGGCCTGGACAGAGGAGTGAGAGTGAGGCCTCACATTGCTGAGACCTTCTCTTTGCTTCATCTATTGTTTGTCTTTGGCCAACTCCCAAAACCAGAGATAAGAGGTGGGCGGTAGCCCTGTTTCTGTGTCTTCTGGTCGTGATGGCACTTGCTTGTCTTTTGCAGGACAACTTGCATTGTGCAGGGGGAGCTGGTGCTGGCACAGGCTGATTCTCTGCTGCAGCTGCGTGTGTAGGCCCAGAGACTTCTTGCTCCCGGGCACTCTGAGCACTGACGAGAAGATTTTGATATGCATGTGCTAATCCCCAGCACACTGCTGTTATTTCTTTATCTCAGGAACTCCCAGGCTGACAACAGACTTTTCCCGAACACTTCACCAACTTGTCAGGGTTTTGCACTTGCTCAGGGTTAACTTCCAAACCTCCAGAGGACTCTGCTACCTTAAGAATTTACTCAAACATTCCCATACACTCTGCCACCCATCATTATTCAGCATCAGGGCAGATGTCTCAGTGATGTTCTTGTCAAAGTCCTGTATTCTGCAAAAATGCTGGCCCAATGGTATCCAACACAGGAACATTGGAGCTGAAAGCCATTGCCCTGAGGTAATGCTCATCACCAGAAGGAATATATACAGAATGCCAACACAGTGAACACAGTACAGGAAAAAAAACAAAAAAAAACTCTCTTAATGAGCTTCAAGCCTTAATTGAATCCTCTTATTGTGTCTATTTTTGTTATCCCAGTCCTTCTGTCTCCTGCCAAAATCTGACTCTGTTAATGGAGACAGCAGCTTTTCATGCCACAAGTTAGGCACCAAAAAAGATATGTAGTGGTTTGAATCAGAACAAAATGGGTTAAACTGAACCAGTAGGTTAACCTGCTTATTTTCCCAACATTGAAATGAGGGAAACATTAACACCCAAAAAGGCTTGAGACCCAGACCAAAACGAACAAACAAATTTTCTGATCAAAAGCAGATAAACCTAGTACAAAATGCGTAATTACCTTAACCTGTTTGCAGAAGAAGCACAGTGCAAAGCAGCAGCAAGCAAGACAAAAGCACAAGCCAGAAAATTGCTCCCTCATCCCTCCTTGTCCCCCTGTCAAGCCAACAGAAAAAAAACCACCAACCAAGAAGCTGGAAACCAGAAGCAGCACCCAGAAGAGGAAGGCCTCCCATGTTGCAATCTGAACTTCAACCCCCGTAATACTTTGGTCCGGTTAGCACTTTGGTTTTGAAGCTGGTTTGACCGCAGCCTGGTATAAATAGCAGCAGCAGGTTCAAATCAATCCTTGACACAACCTATGAGTGGATGGGCAGAAGGTAAAGACTTCTGTGGCACTCTTGTGGAAGGTTAGAGTTTTTTCCTGTGTGAAGACACCTGAAAAATAAGTTTAATGGTCTGTTGCTAAGTTTAAAGTTTAGTTTGAAAGGCAAAGCTATCCTATGGGTCCTTCCCTACAGGAAAAACATTGAGTTGTTTAAGGGTGTCCAGAGAAGGGCAACAAAACTGGTGGAGAGTCTAGCAGACCAGTCTTATGAGGAGTAGCTGAGGGAACTGGTGTTCTTTAGACTGGAGAAGAGGAGACAGAAAGGGAGACCTATTTGCTCTTTACAACTGTCTGAAGCGGGATCTGTCTCTTCTCCCAAGTAACTAGTCACCAGGTGAGAGGAAATGGCCTTGAGCACCACAGGAGGTTTAGACTGGATAGTAGGAAAAATGTCTTCACTAAAAGAGTGATAAAGCATTGGAATGGGCTACCCAAGGAGGTGGTGGAATCACCGTCCTTGGAAGTGTTAAACATACAGACGTGACACTTCAGTACATGGTTTAGCGGGAGCGGTGCTGTTAGAGACCTTTTCCAGCTTTAATGATTCTATGCGAACATGGAATAATCTAAAAGTTGTTCTCTGCAGTAGAAACATCCCCTGTTGGTGTTCCTGCATCGTAGATGTGTTCATTCCAAATTAGTTCCACAGCCGCAATTCTTCAGCCATAAACTTGAGAGGCTTTTCTAAGCATTTCTCAGGCTTCCTTTCTTGTTAGCCCTTACTGACATTATAGCCCTTATTTTATATAATGTATTTCTACTGCACTTTCAAGGTATTTCAGTTTTCAATAATGAATTATTTAAAAACTGCAGTCAAGAAAACGAAGGCGTGTCTGGTTTTCCTTCAGAAATAAAGAAGTAGCTAATAATGCCTACAGTGTAAAGGGGATACCTTTTTTCCAATCAGTAGAACAGCTATGGTGTTTATTGCAATTAAAAAAAAGAAAAAACAACAAGTGTTCTTTTGTTGGCTGATGTAAGGATGGTGAAATTACGTTTGTCTCCTATTTTGGATTGTTCTTTCCTTGCCTGCTTTTTTTTTTTTTACTTTGTTAATATGCTGAAATTTCTTTCTAGATGGACATAGTTCTCTGTGTAGACTGTTACTTGGTGATGGAGGGCACTGAGCTCTTGCTAGCTTTATAGGCTACTTAATCTCCGTTACTTGTGACATGGACCGTAGGCTGTAGCTTAACAGAAAGTAAGATAATGCAAATCAAAAAATAATGAGTTTACCCTCCTCTTCTTTGTAGCACAATGGCTGACAATAAAGCAAAGTCAACCAAACCTGCGAATAGGACTCCTCCAAAGTCTCCTTCAGATCCAACAAAGGACCGAGCAGCGAAACGATTATCCTGTGATTCAAACAGCTCCCATGAGGGAGCTATGGCAGGAGAACTAAGTGCTCTGGAAGAGGCCTTTAGAAAATTTGCCATCCATGGGGATACAAGAGCCACAGGAAAAGAAATGCATGGGAAGAACTGGTCAAAGCTATGTAAGGACTGTCATGTGATAGATGGAAAGAACGTGACAATCACAGATGTTGACATTGTCTTCAGTAAAATCAAGTAAGTTCCTTTCTACCATTGTTTCCTTTTCTTCCCAACATGTTTTGTAGGTATTGTCTAAATTTATCTTGCTTACAGATGTTGTGAAGCACTTTGTGTCTTTGTGGCAATCAATATCTTTCTTATTACTTCATGAAATGATGGTGCTTTGTCCAAGGATACATCTTTCAGCTTCCGTCCTGCTATCTTAAACTGACTTCAGTGACATGGGTGTTATGCTATACAAAGAGGTGTGATGTGATCAGGACAAATGCAAGCTATTCCATGATTTTATTTTTTTTTTTCTTATAGCAAGTGATACACGTGTCCTGAAGGATGTCTGAATGAAGTCAGGATATAGTTTTATATCTTTTCAAAACACAACCTTAGAAGACTGAGAATAAAACAGGATATATAGTAAAAGCTATTGTTCTAACAGTCCTGAGATCCAGCACAACACCCACTCAAAGCATAGGGCTACACCAGGCTGATGGTGAATTTCTCATGCAGTTTAGTTGGTTAGGATTATCTTGGTGGTCGTAGCTTATCCTTGTGAGTGTGAGTACAGTAGAGCTTTAGTGAAACTTTCTCTCCAGATTGAAAAGCTATGTGAGCTTGATCCACAGACTTCTTAAGTCCAAGGCAAGACATTCAGCCGTTTGGATATATTCTATATGAAGCCCCAAATAAGTTTGCTTTCTTTTTTCTTGCTCTATGTGTAGAATTGCATAATTTTCACTTTCCCTTGATGTCTGTTCTGAGAGAGAGCTTTGCCTTTTCTGCCTTGCTTTACTATAGTAACTATTTAAATTGCCTCACATCTCGCCATGTTGAAGGACATACTTTAAGGGAGGTACCTTAATTGTGCTTGCAGCTTGTATGAACATTTATTTAGCTTGTGTTCTCAACTGCTGTGGTGTAACACTGAGGAGGACATTCAAACTGAGCTGTTTGCAAGAGTAGTTGGGGAAAATTGCTGCAAGCACTAATCCTTTAGAGAGCATCAAAGCACAGAAAGGCAGAGAACAAAAGGCCCTTGAACTTGAAAGGTCTTCCGGTCTAAATGTGCTGTTAGAATGACATTACACATTTGCTTTCTTTCTTTCTTTCTGTGTTTCCTTTCTCCTCTGGGATCTTATCTAAGCAATTGAAAGGACTATATATGCACACTCCAGTCCTCTTTCTTGCATCAGTTCATGTTCTCTTTGAGTCCTAACTTGTATTTTTTGGAAGCTGTGTTGCCAAAATTAGGTATGCTGTCAGTGAACTATCTTACTTGTGATGGATGTTTAGTCTGTGGAGTTTGTTTTTTCTTGACGTGTGACAGACTGTTCTGGTATTTATTTTCAATTTTTTTTTTTTTGGCTTTCATTGACTTAAACGTTTCTCAGTATCTATCATCACAGGAAATAGTAAATCTTAGCATTACTTTCTCTTGTCAGTATCTGGGTAAGTTACTGGTGCAACAGCTCCACGGTAAGCTTATAGATCTGTGCAGATAAAAAGAAGTAGCAGTTTTTGTGCCTGCTGGGGCAGAAGGAATCCAGTTCTGTTCTGCATGAATGAATTACAAGGTGATGGTTACCTTAGGCTGAGGGTGAATGTCAAACCATCCTCTTCTGATTGTCTCAGCTCAGTACAGGGGTTCTTGTCTCTGCCTTTGTGGGAGGTGCCTGTTCAGTAGTTTCTGAGACCTTTCTCCTGTGATCTCTGTGAAGTATTGTCATTTCTCTTGGAAGATGCACACCATCTTTTCCTCTGTCTAGTATTTAGTAATTTAGAAGATAAGTGCATCAAATGTGAAAGCAATTTTATCTTAATTTTTTATTAATTGTTAGTTTTTCCCCTGTACATATGAAGTACATGTTATATGTACATGTTCTTCTATTTAAAAAAATATATTAAAATTAAACTTACCTAAATGGCAGATGCAGAAAATTGGATTCTCGTGTGCATGCTTTGGTAAGTACAATTCCACAATTTCTTAAATATTGATTGTGTTGGGTAGTTTTTTACATTTTTGTTCTTGAGAGCATATGTCAGCAGTTCTTTTTAATCTAGATCATATTTCACATACAGTATTTTAAGTTTTATCAAGGGAGGATTTCATTACTGTAGCTACTCAAGTGTTATTAGTATGCTGTAACTCTTAACAAGGCCAAGTGCCAGGTCCTGCACTTAGGTCACAACAAGCCCATGAATGTTTGAGGCTTGGGGCAGAGTGGCTGGAAAGCTGCCTGGGCAAAGAGGACCTGGGAGTGCTGGTTGACAACTGGATGACTCAGTTGTCAACCAGCCCCATGACATCCTAGGTTGCATGAGAAATAATGTGGCCATCAGGAGTGGGGGAAGTGGTTGTACCCTTGTACTTGGCAGTGGTGAGACTGCAGTTTAAATCCTGGGTTTAGTTTTGGCCCCTCAGAGGAGAATATTGAGGTGCTGGAGCAACAAAGCTGGTGAGGGGTCTGGAGAATAGGTCTTGAAAGGAGTGGCTGGTGGAGCTGGGGTGATTTAGCCTCCTTAGTCTGGAGACAAGGGGGCTGAGGAGAGAACTTATTGCTCTCTAGGACTCCCTGAGAGAAGGTCATGAGGGGGGGTGTTAGTCTCTTCTGTCTAGTATCAAGTGTTAGAACAGGAATAATAGCCTCAAGTTGTGCCAGGGGAGGTTTAGATTGGATATTAGGAAAAAATGGCTTTGCTGAAAGAGTGGTCAAGCACTAGAACATTCTGCCCAGGCAAGTGGTAGAGTCACCTTCCCTGGAAGTGTTCAAAAAATATCTAGATCCACATCTAAACTTCAGGACATGGTTTAGTGGGAATGATGGCGTTAGGTTAGTGGTTGGGCTCAATGATCATACAGATTTTTCCTGAAACAATTTTATGATTCTATGAACTCAGGAGACTTAAGCCTGTGAGACTGAGTATACAAGGCTTCTTGAGCATATTCAAAGAGGTATTTTTCCTTGCTTTCTCTTTTCCTTCACATTTAACCCTAAGGTAAAACATAATGATAGATTTGTTGCTGTACGGAAACAACCATACAAAATAAACTGTTACTTGTTTCCATTCTACAAGCAGCTTTTTCCTAGCAGAACACTAAAGGTTTTTTATCAACCTGAGTTTTCTGCCATCTGTGTTGAATGAAGAGCAATTCAGTGCTATAAAAAAATATCTAGATCCCCAGAAAGTGCAGAGTACTGCTTCCATGCCTTAAGAGTTATGTTGTTGACTATCAGAAGGCTTTGCACTTAACTGTTTGTGTGTTCTTCAGCTAGGCTGTCTCTCACAAGGTGATCTATGCCCTGGGATTCTTATAGTCTGCAGGACGGAGCTGGAGGATCTTGGCAGTTGTAGTCTGACTTGGGAACACAGAGTTAAGAAGAGGGTGTTTTTTTTTTTTTCATACCTGACTACAGTTGTCATCTAGCATTGTGGTAGAACTTCCAAAAACATTTTTTTGGGTTTATTACTGGAAAGCCACCATATTTAGCAGTTTTTGGTTTATAACCAGCTGTATTTATAGTTTATGACATGGCACATGTTGCTCAAATTCTAGAAAATAATCTAGTAGAATTAATTATTCCTTGGATCTATGAATTACCGTGTCTATATATAAACTTTGTGTTTGTCATCTTGCTAACATGCCCAAGCTTCACTTACAGTTCTGCTACAGATACTGGCAAAATAGTTAGGAGCTATGTGTTGAAGATGGCAGAGGGGAGATTTAGACTAGATGTTAGGAGGAAGTTCTTTCAGTGAGGGTGGTGAGATACTGAAACAGGTTGCCCAGGGAGGTTGTGGATGGTCCCTTCCTGGAGATGTTCAAGGCCAGCTTGGAGGAGGCCTTGAGTGACCTGTACTAGTGGGAGGTGTCCCTGCCTATGGCAGGGGGTTGGAACTACATGATCCTTGAGGTCCCTTCCAACCTTACCATTCTATGAAGTAACAGGGAAATTAGTAAGGGATATGGTTGCCTAAGAGCTATTGAAATACAGTGTTCGGTTCTCTGATTAGTGCTTTTTCTCTGCTGGAGGAGAGATTTATTAGTTTAATCCTGACACGTACTGAACATTTTTCTAGGCTCAACATCTCCCTCCCCACCTCTGCCAAACCAGGTGAACAAAACTTGTGAAAATTTTGAATAGTCTCTGATACTTCTAAGCGGCAGCTCCGTGTTGTCTTTCAGAGATCAATTAGTTTATGGTTAAGATTATGTTGTTATAAAGGAAATTATGGTTAATCTTTGTTACAAATTGGAAAATAAATGTAGAGTGCTATTTTCTTTCTGGTGAGATGATATCAGGTCAGAGTAAAGTGTAATTTGTCTTTATCTTGCATAAAGGTCCGCTGAAAGCCTTTGTGTAAGCACAATATTTGTGTGTGCTCTAGGAAAAAGGGAATGATGTAATCCAAAGAATGCACAGTAATAGATAGCAGAGGGAAAAATATCAGAATTACATTGGTAAGAAAAGATACTGACTGAGGATGGTGTTTTTTCCTCTCCTCCCCTCTGCATCCCCCCCAAATATTTTTGTTTAGCAGTAATTTGTAGTTTCTTAAGTATCTCAGAAATCCTTCCCATTTCATGGATTGTAATGTTGTGTTGTGTTAAAAAAAAATATTTAATAGATGTCTTTTTCTGCCCCTTTTTTCTGTGTTAAAAAACTTTCTATTGTCAGCTTAGAGAATACAAGAAATTAAGCACCAGTGAATTTTGCAATGGAATTACTTGGAATGAAAAACCAAGTCCCACTTGCAAGAGCAGCCATGTGTATGAATGTTTATGAGATGTATCCCTAGAGATCAGATGAAAATCACTTTTATGCCAACTATTTGGATGGCATTCATATAATTGGGATAGACTACTGTTGTTGTAATTTTATTTTTGTTATAAAAATGTACAATAGAGACATCTCATACTGTATTGCTGTCTTTCTAACCATGTACCTGGAAAAGCAGTATAAGGCTTGAATTACAAGGCTTTACAGTAGTTTATGGGATGAAATCTATTCTATTAAAAGTGCAGCAAAACCAACAAAAGTGTATACAACTGTAAATGCAGTTACCTAGTAAGCTTCCCTTACTATATTTCATAGCTTCACAGTTAAAACTTGAGATATTGGACTCCTTTCTCACATGTTCATTGGACCGCATACACCAGTAGCATTATGGTTGCAGAGTGTATTTTAATTTCAAAGCTAGCTCCTTTCTTAAAGGTATGTAAAAAATCTGTTCTGCTAATTGGTATCAAGATAGCTTTTTGTCTTTAAAGGGTGAAAATGAACCCTTTCTCTGAAGAATCTGCTCATACCATTGTATATATATAAAAAAATCCTGAAAATACTTTATAGGAAGTAATTTAGCCATTTTTAACTGGTCTCTAAATTCACTGATGTGCTGCAAGAGAAGGATACAATCATATTCTATGATAAGGAAATTTTAATAGGTTAATGTATGTGAAATTTGCATTACAGGAACAAAAACAGGATTTCACCATATCTGTAATAGTAATTTGCATTTCCCTTTTAGATCAGACCTACTGTAATGTAGCATTTTAGTATAAATATTGTAGTAGCATAGATCATCTCAAACATTCACTTTAATGTGCTATCTAAACTTTAAATAGACATCTCTTGTATTTTACAAATGAAGAATGGTGATTCAGTCTGAGTCTACTGAATTTAGTGACATATACTTGTGACATGCATTTGAAAATGGATGGCTTTCATGACAAAGGGAATTCCATGAGTATCTTTTTAGTAGGTGAAATGATTGCCTGCCTTCTTGGAAGTTTTTCTCGTGAACTGACTGTTTCTTTTATCTTAATTTGTGTCAGTTTTATGTGATCTGTGTGTCTTGTGCTTGCAGAGGGCAAATGACAGTATAGCAGGTCTTATACTGCCTTGGAGAAAGGAAGCTCACTGATGACACAGGAGAAGGGCACAGAAGTATTCTGCATTTGGTATGAAAGGCAGTATGGGCCACATTCTTCTTAATCCAGCAAGACAGTAACACACTACAGTCTAAGAACTTCAGAGTTGTTGTATTAAGGAAAGCAGAATACCAAAGAAGAGTAGATGTTACTGATCTCTGACCAGCATTCTGGCTTGTTTCCTTAGGAACTTTGATTTCTTTGTTTATTGGAGTCAACAACTGCTCTGAGAATTTTGATACGTTAGCTATGCCATACACATACTCCACTTGTTGTATGTAGTTAATATGGTAATAGCAATAGCCCTAATATAAATACCCCTGCTCTTATTTTAGAAGTGTTGCCACTCAGCTCTGTAAGAATATGGTTTAAGGACTGTGATAAAACTGCTAATTCTATGACATTATTAGGTAGAAAAATAAAAATATTTCTGTTTACACTGGCATGTTACTATGTTGCAGGCAGGCCTGGGTGATGTTTCATGCCTTGGATCCATTGTGAGCATTTATTTAGGTAGTTGTCTCCATGGAAACATTTGTTTGTTTTGATGTTACTATGTGTTAAATTTTAAACAAATTTTTGTGATTCTATACTGGCTTGTTTTTGAAGACTAGTTAATCTACAGAAGCTTTGTAAATATACCTTACTCCCTGCCCTCTAAAATATTTTTGGTAAAAGATCAAGTGAAAGCATAATTGTCGTCTCAGATTCCATTAATAGTTTCTTGTATTGCTTTGACATGTTTTCTTGTTGCTGAGGAAGCCATGTGTTCCAAAGGCCAGAAAACTTTCCTCCATCTTTTTGAGAAGGGAAGGTTTTGTTCCCATGGAGAATCTTCACAACACACTTTATTGTGCCCTAGCTTTTGAGCAATTCCACTCATACCCTGTCCTTAGTACATCTTGCATGGTCAGCTCTTTAGCTTAGTTCCCACAGTCTGCTTCAGTCATGTCTGTCTACAGGAGTGCTTCCACCTGAGACCAGCCAGTTTGCTTATTGCAAGACTGGAAGAGTTAAAATGGATGATGTTTGCTCTAAGCAGCTTGCAAAATCACTACTCTTGACAAGAATGAGTATGTGCTTCCTGCATTTGTCAGCTATAATTGTTGTCTTTCTATTGGAAAAATGTGATAATTCTTGTTTTCTTAATAGATTTTAAAAGAGTGGCACTTTGACACCTTACGCATTCAAACCAGATATCTCTCCAGGAGGTTTATCATAGAATGGTAAGGTTGGAAGGGACCTCAAGGATCATCTAGTTCCAACCCCCTGCCATAGGCAGGGACACCTCCCACTAGTACAGGTCACTCAAGGCCTCGTCCGACTTGGCCTTGAACACCTCCAAGGAGGGAGCATCCACAACCTCCTTGGGCAACCTGTTCCAGTGTCTCACCACCCTCACTGGAAAGGACTTCCTCCTAACATCCAGTCTAAATCTTCCCGCTGCCAGTTTAAAGCCATTGCCCCTTGTCCTGTCATTGCCAGACCTTGTCAATAGTCCCTCCGCAGCCTTTCTGTAGGCCCCCTTTCTCTAATTTGTATTTAACAGAGATTTACTGAAGCCTTCACACCAAATTTTAAAATACATAAATTGGTTTGAAGTTGTCTTATAACTAACTACTATGTACTTCACTTTACATATAAAGCCTGTGTTTTACCTCCCTGCAGAACAGTCTTTAACAGTGACATAGAATCTGTGTAATCCTACTTTATGCATGAAGTAGGCATAGCAGTTAACTTGTGTACTCTAATATGTCTGCATGGTGAAATCACAGAATCACAGTCTTGGAAATTAGATAAGACCTCCAGAGATCGAGTCCAACCTCCCTGCCAAGCAGGGTAGTGTGAACTACCCTAGGATAGTTCACACTGGAATGTATCCAGGTGGATTTTGAAAGTCTTCAGGGAAGAAGACTCCACAACCTCTCTGGGCAGCCTGTTCCAGTCCTCAGACACCCTCACTATAAAGAAGTTTCTCATGTTGAGGTGAAACCTTCTGTGTTCCAGTTTGTAGCCATTGCTCCTTGTCTTACTGCTGCTGACCACAGAACAGATTGGCCTCATCCGCTTGACACCTACCCCTCAGATACTTGTATATATGGATAAGATCTGTCAGTCTTCTCCAGACTAAACAGCCCCAGTCTCTNCATCCGCTTGCACCCTACCCCTCAGATACTTGTATATATGGATAAGATCTGTCAGTCTTCTCCAGACTAAACAGCCCCAGTCTCTCTCCATAGGGGATGTGGATACACTGGATACAGAATAGTATACAGGGGATGTGAATACAGTGGATACAGAATAGTATACAGAACATAATTTGTGCTAATAAATCTCCCCCTTCCAGGAAAATTGTGAAGTTGCGCAGTTATACATGGAAATGTAGAATTACAGAATTAAGGTTGAGAAAGGCCTCAAGATCATTGAGTCCAACCATAATCCTAACACCGCCAAGTCCACCACTAAACCGTGTCCCTAAACACCACATCTGTATGTTTTTTTGAACATTTGCAGGGATGGTGATTCCACCACTTCCCTGGGCAGCCTGCTCCAATGCTTAACCATTCGTTCAGTGAAGATTTCCAATATCCAGTTTAAAGCTCCCATGGTGCAACTTGAGGCTGTCTCTGTCACTCGTTATTCGGGAGGAATGACAGAAGAGACCAACCCCCACCTCACTACAGCTTCTTTCCAGGTAGTTGTAGATCTTTTCTCTCAGAAAGAGAGAAGATCTCCTCTCAGTCTCCTATTCTCCAAACTAAACAAATGCAGTTCCCTCAGTCACCACCTATATTTTATTTGAATTGAAATTGGATCTTACTTTCTCTTCTTCTCCAAGAAGCTAAATCTAGTGTTGGCTTTTGCACTTTACCCTTAAAAACTTTTTTATTTAAAAAAATTAGCAAAGCAATTCTTTCCCTCTTTCTTGCCAAGAGGCATACATCCTACATCAGTGATAACTTCTGAAAAGATGGGTTGATTCACTTAGTGTTATGCAGCTTTGTTTTGTATGCGTAACATGGATACATCCTGTACTCCTAATGATGTATGCTGGTTATGTTTTTAAAATGTGTTTTCATGCAAATAGGCATTGCATGAAAACCTATGGCAACAGTGGTGAGTGATTCATTTCCCAGCTGATACAGAATGCTTACTGCATGATACCATACATAATACTTGGTAGCTGATAAACTTTATGATATAAAGACATCTGATTTACAGCAGAAGTAGGGCACTGTTTAAGAGATCTTTTCTTGTGGGGATTTAGAGAGCTTTTTGCCATATTTTTTGTCTTCTTATCAAGTCAGTCTAATCATATTGCACCATCATTTAAAATTGCTTCTTTCTTATTTCTAAAAGCAGCTATGTGAAATCTGTGATAGAAAATTTTCTCATTCTACCGATTAATAAGCAAGTATTTTCTAGACTTTTAAATATCAGCATAGACAATGTCTCTTTCCATGGTTTGAAGTAGAAGATGATTAAAGATGCAACAAGGGGACTGTAAAGTTTGCAATCCTGAGAGTGAGGAGCAAGATGATGAGCAGAATTACATGGCAGGTCTTGACCTGTACTCTTTCCCACAGGAAACTTTCCTGGAGGGCAGAATATCTGTATTCTAATGCTTTGTTTGCCTTGGGAAGTCGATGAGGTGGAAATTTTAATTTGGGCTTCTTTCTACATGACATGATGGTTTTATGAAGATTTTCTTGAATTGTTGTAGGGTAACTCAATCATACCCTGTAGTGTGTGCCCTGCTGTGTGTAGCTCTACTGTAGGACATGTAGACAATGGTTCAGGTTTCAGATGGAAAACTTCAGTGTGTCTACTGATACATTACTTTAAATATATTACAAAGGTAGTTGAAAGCATGATAAAGTGGGGCGTGTGGATAGGTGTACCTCAGCAACATTTGAAGATTTTGGTTTGGGTTTGGTTTTTGGGTTTGTTTGGTTTGGGGTTTTGTTTTGTGTGTGTGTGTTCTTCTGTTTTGCACAATTTGTTTGGGTTTGGGAAGGATCTGGGAAGACAACAGGACAATATGTTTGTACTGAATGGCAGCCTGGGCAACCATTACATCATCAAAATGGTCACGAAGATAACTTTCGTATCAGACAATGAGGATGTTGGTGTATGCTAGAAGATTTTTTTTTTCTTTTTCTGTCTGTTTTCTTCTTCAGAATGTTGTAGAAGTAGAAAACTCCTTGCTTGTGGTAGATGTGATTGAGGAGACTCAGAAACTAGACACTGAAACGAAGGGTTGCTTTCTAGTCTGCAGTGGAAAGTGTCTGGTTGGCTTGGTCCAGCCACTAAACAAGGGGT
>VWYK01020877.1:0-16152 GCA_013399775.1 Semnornis frantzii | reverse complement strand
CCCCCCTGTGCCACCTCTGTCCCCCCTGTGCCAGCTCTGTCCCCCCTGTGCTGCCACTGTCTCCCCCGTGCTGTCACTGTCCCCTCCTTTGGAGGAGGAGGAAGCCTGAGCTGGCATCAGAAGGGAATCTCTGAGGTCTGAGTTCCTCTGGCCAGCTCTACCAGGCTGATGGTAGAGAGGTTACTTTCCAACAGTGCCTCAAGCCATATTCCTTCAAGAGTGAGCTGGGTAAGGGCAGCAAAACGAGCCCTGGCAGCAACCCTGCAGAAAAGCATGGAAAACATCCAGCTCTGAGGAACTTAATGGGAAGTTATTAGCCTGAATATTCTCCTTATTGTGAAGGCTGAGCTGCCTTATCATCCTGACAGGCCCCAGTAATTGATGTCCTTTCAGAAGGAATCTGAGCCAAGGTTTTGTGGTTTGGTGAGAAGCTTTGCTCTGCTGGAACTTCCCATGGAGAAGCAGCTGGGCATTATAAGACCATCGGTGGAGCCTCAGGGCACTGCCCAAGATCCACAGCCAGGACACATAGCAGAGGATGGGCAGAGGGCAACCAGGGACATGACAATGGCCTGGTAGCATTCAGAGCTGAGGTTGCCAGTCCAGTGTCATAGAATCATAGACTTGTTTGGCTTGGAAGAGGCCTGTAAGAGTCCATCAACCCATCACCACCATGTCCCAAAGTGCTGTGGCCACACATTTCTTGAACCCCTCCAGGGATGGGGACTCTACCACCTCCCTGGACAGCCTGTGCCAAGCCCTGACCACTCTTGCAGAAAAGAAATTATTCCTCATCTCCAACCTAACCCTTCCCCAATACAGCTTGAGTCCATTCCCTCTTGGTCTATCACCTGCTACCAGGGAGAAGAGACCAACCTCCACCTCACTCCAACCTCCTTTCAGGGAGTTGTAGAGAGCAATGAGGTTTGCCCTCAGCCTCCTCTTCTCCAGGCTGAACAACCCCAATTCCCTCACCTGCTCTTCATAGGACTGTTGAAGCCTGTAGTCAAGTCCCGTGGCAGAGCAGGGGAGAAGCATTTTGGCATCACTAGGGATTGCTCTGGCTGGGGTGGGGCTGGCTCATGGGGCTGGCTTATTTCACTAAATCACAGGAAATCACCTCAAGTTGTGCCAAGGGAGGCTCAGGTTGGATATTAGAGACTGAGGGAGTTGGGGCTGCTCAGGCTGGAGAGGAGAAGGCTCCCAGGTGACCTTATTGTGGCCTTTCAGTATATTAAAGGGGCTACAAGGAAGCTGGGGAGGGGCTTTTTAGGCTGTCAGGCAGTGATAGGACTGGGGAGGATGGAACGAAGCTGGCAATGGGGAGATTCAGACTGGAGGTTAGGAAGAAGTTCTTCAGCAGGAGGGTGGTGAGACCCTGGAACAAGTTACCCAGGGAGGTGGTGGAAGCCTCATCCCTGGAGGTGTTTAAGGCCAGGTTGGATGAAGCTGTGGCCAGCCTGATCTAGTGTGAGGTGTCCCTGCCCATGGCAGGGGGCTTGGAATTGGCTGCTCCTTGTGGTCCCTTCCAACCCTGCCTGATTCTATGACTCTGTCATTAAGAAACATTCCTTCACAAAGAGGGTTCTCAGACACTGGAACAGGCAGCCCAGGGAGGTGTTGGAGTCACCACCCATGGAGGGATTTAAAAGATTTGTGTGTGGTTTAGTGGCAGTGGCTTAGCAGCAGTGGTAGGATTGTGAGCTAGGTTGGGCTTAATGACCTCCAAGGCCTCTTTCCAACCTCAACAGTTCCATGACTCTGCACTGATGGATCTCACCACCCTCCTAAATGCAGAACCTGTCCAAGGTTGAGTCAGTTATGGGTTAAAGAATATCTGTAGTTACTGTAGGTAATGGGATGTAAACCTGCTGTGATGCTGAGAACATCTGTAGAGGGCTGGCAGGGGGCTGATTCAGCTGCTGCTTAGGACTTTTTGTCAGGGAAAGTTTCATGGGCTGCTGGAGAAATGGTCCAGATTTGCATCTGTGGTCCTGGTAGGGCTTCCTCTGGTGTCGGGAAGGAAAAATAAACCAAACTCTTCAAATATTAACTCATCCTGTGCTGGTCCCCATATTGCTTCGTTTCAGATGTTTCTTGTCTTGGGTATTTTTTTATTTTCTGAACTTTCTTGAAATATGCAGCAGCAATCAAGGCAATTAGCTGTAATTGCAGAGAGCCTACCTTGTGAAGGCGGGCCGCAGAAATAGGCAGGTAATTACAGGGAGTTATAAATGGAGGGTTATTGACATCAGCAGTGATGCTCAGGGCTTCAGGCAGCCAAAGTGGGAGATGATGGCTGCAGCAAAGGACATGCCTCCAGGTCATTCCCCCCCACCCCAGACCCTTCATGTCCAGGTGCCTCTTTGGTGTTCAGCCTCTTCCAGCATATGAAGGTGTTGAAGTGGGCCCAGGGGAAGCTGTGAAGGTGATCAGAGGGCTGGAGAATCTCCTCTGTGGGGACAGGCTGAGAGAGTTGAGGCTGGAGAAGAGAAGGCACCAAAGAGACCTTAGAGCAGCCTTTCAGTACCTGAAGGGGCTACAGGAGAGCTGGAGAGGGAATTTTGACAAGGGCTTGCAGCAATAGGATGAGGGCAATGGCTTTGAAACTCTTCCAGGGATAGGGATTCCACCACTGTCCTAGGCATCCTGTTCCATGGCTTTCCAAACCTTTCAGGGAAGACTTTAATCCCTAATATCCAAACCTGCCCTGGTGCAACTTGAGGCTATATCCTCTGGTCCTATTCCTAGTTACCTGAGAGAAGAGCACAACCCCCACCTCACTCCAGCCTCCTTTCGGGGAGCTGTAGAGAGCAATGAGGTCTCCTCTCAGCCTCCTCTTCTCCATACTAAACACCCCCAAGTCTCTCAGCTGCTCCTCACCAGCCTTCTTCTCCAGACCCTTCCCCAGCTTTGTTGGCTTTCTCTGGACAAACTCCATCATCTCTATGCCCTTCTTGAAGGGAGGGGCCCAAAAATTAACCCAATACTGAAAGTTTAGGTCTCTTAGGTCTAGTTCACGGGGCAGAAAGGTGCAAAATTCTGGAGCCTCCAGCACAGGAAGGACATGGAACTGTTGCAGTGGGTCCAGAGGGGGCCATGAAGATGCTGAGAGGGCTGCAGCAGCTCTGCTGTGAGGACAGGCTGAGAGAGTTGGGGTTCTGTAGTCTGGAGAAGAGAAGGCTTCCAGGAGACCTTAGAGTAGGCTTCCAGGAGAGCTTAGAGTAGCCTTCCAGGATCTGAAGGGGGCTGCAGGAAGGCTGGGGAGAGACTATTGACAAGGTCTGGGAATGGCAGGACAAGGGGAATGGGTTTGAAGTGTCAGAGGGGAGATTGAAAGTGGATGTGAGGAGGAAGTTGTTTGCAGTGAGGGTGGTGAGACACTGGCACAGGTTGCCCAGGGAGGTTGTGGCTGCTCCCTCCCTGGAGGTGTTCAAGGCCAGGTTGGAGGAGGCCTTGAGTGACCTGTGCTAGTGGGAGGTGTCCCTGCCTATGGCAGGGGGTTGGAACTGGATGAGCTTTGAGGTCCCTTCCAACCTTACTATTCTATGATTCTATGAAACTACCTCTCTGTTGCTGAGTCTGTTCTGGGCAGAATGCTGCATCTGTGGATCAGCCACGTTAGGTTTCTGCTGTGCTTTTCTAGGGTGGTAAAGCTACTACGAGAACCTTGAGTTACCCTGTTGGCACTTCTCTCTGGAGGAACACTTTGTAGCCATCATGTTCTGCTCTGCAGTGATTTCTTTTTCATTTTTAAACCAGGTTTAGAACACTGTTATGAATAGAGGAGGATGCCTCTGCCCTTGTAGCAACAAGCATCCTGGGAGAGCAGCCATTAAGGCAGGCAGCTGGGAGGAGGAGAGGCACAGTTGGTCTTTGTTTCAGGAGACAAGGTACTTTGGTGGCAGGACATCTTGTGAGTTGTGTAGATTTCCTGGCCCTGGCCTCCCTGGAGAGGTTTAAAACTTTTAGTGCCCTCTTGCTTGGATGTACTTAGCAACAAAGAGGTTTCAATTATTTAAAGATACAGGAAGACATGAAAGCCATTAGGAAGGGACCTGGTGCCTCCCTCCACCCCCGCTGGAGATGTTGCAATCTTCTCCATGCTTCCCCTAGACAGCTTGCAGAGCTGCCTCTGAACAACAGCTCCCACACCAGGGAGAAGGAGGTGTGTGGGATGAAGGATGGATGATGACTGCTTTAGCTTAGAGTTGGTTTTCAAGTGACCCCCAAGTTTTGGATTGGAGTTGGTCGAGATTTAGATTGGATATTGGGAATGATTTGAGAGATGTCAGGCACTGGAACAGGCTGAGGTGGTGGAGTCCTCATCCCTGGAGGATCAAGAAAGGTGTGGCCATGGCACTTTGGGACATGGGTTAGTGGCCATGGTGGTGGTGAGTTGATGGTTGGACTGGATGATCTTGGAGGTCTTTTCCAACCAAAACAAGTTGTGCCAGAGGAGGTCTAGGATGGATGTTAGAAAGAAGTTCTTCACAGAGAGAGTGATTGGCATTGGAATGGGCTGCCCAGGGAGGTGCTGGAGTCATCATCCCTTGGAGGTGTTCAAGACAAGCCTGGATGGGGCACTTAGTGCCATGGTCTGGTTGATTGGCTAGGGCTGGGGGTTAGGTTGGGCTGGATGAACTCTGAGCTCTCTTCCAACCTGCTTGATTCTATGATTCTAATTCTACAATGGCATGACTTGGTACAATGAGGGACAGCTTGGTGTGGACCCAAAAATAGGAACAGCAAAACCCATGCAAGGCAGCATGACCCAAAATAAGAGACTGGACAGTATGGTCAAGAGGTGGTTCATCACTTCTTGACTAGAATTAGGACTCTGATCCCTGAGGATGGTCAGTTCAGCCCCTTTAGGGATGTGGTATGTGGTGAGGTAATTTTTCAGCTTCTCCTTGGAGGATACTTGAGCCCATGTGATGTGTACACACAGACACCAGAAGGAGACAGCCTCAGCTGAACACGTTTCTTGTGTTTCACTGACACCTCATCCTTGTAAGAGCCTGAAATTTTGTGCTGCCTGTTAAGCTGAGGAGGAATCCTGAGCCCTGTGCGAGGCACTAGATGCTGTCAGGTTCCTACAGGCAAATGTGGAGCTGAGATGTGCTCAGGAGTGACTCCTGCTCTGTCTCACACGCTGAAATCCAGTTTAACAAGACAGACAGCAGGTCAGGGCCATGTTAGTCTCTCCCATGGCATCTCCAGCTCTCCTGGAGTTTATTTCTGTTCCTGCAGATCCTGGTTATGATCAGAAAGGCTCACAGCCAAGGCTCAGTGTACCCTTCCCTCTGATTGCCCAGGGATTCACAGCAGGGAAATACAGAATCACAGACAGGTGGGGAGGGCCCTCTGCAGATCATTCAGTCCAACCCCCTGCTAAGGCAGAGTCACCCTCAGCAGATTGCACAGAATCCCAGTGTCCAGGTGGGTTTGGAATCTCTCCAGAGGAGACTCCACAACCTCTCTAGGCAACCTGCTCCTGGGGTCCAGCACCCTCAGAGCAAAGAAGTTTCTCTTTAAGTTCAGCTGGAAGCTTCTGGGTTCCAGTTCATGCCCACTGGGCACTACTGACAAGTCCTGACCTGGTGGAATCACCATCCCTGGAGGTGCCTCATTCTCCTTATGTCTTGTTGAGCATTGAGAAACTCTCCTCTCAGGCTGCTCTTCCCCAGGCTAAGCAGCCCCAGGTCTCAGCCTCTCCTCCTCACACAGATGTTCCAGTCCCTTCAGCATCCTTGTGGCCCTCCATTGGACTCTCTCCAGTAGTTCCCTGTCCTGCTTGACATGAGGATCCCAGAACTGGGCAAAATCCTCCAGATATGGCCTCACCAGGGCAGAGTAGTGAAGCAAGATGGTGATGATGGGTCGATGGTTGGACTTGATGACCTTAGAGGCCTTTTCCAACCCAAACAATTCTGTGATTCCATGAGGATATAAACCCTAAACCTGGCACCTTCTCAATCACTGGATCCTGCTGGCACAAAGGGCTTCATTGCCTGTGACATGGCTCCATCTGTGATACTTGTCACCCTTTTGCACTTTACTGTCATTAAAGCTCACTGGGGAGATTTCAACTAAATGGCTGCTTATTTTATATTTTTTTTTTTTTACAGTTGAAGGCTGTCTGTCAGGAAGCTTCTTCATTCAGAGAGGGGAATTTCTGATCAGAGAGAGATCTTGGTGGTTTATGAGGAGGTTAATCTCCCCTCCTTCAGCCCTGTAAAACTGAGTTGTGTCATCAGCCTCTGCAGGGGCTGTAGAGGAGCAAGCAGCTCATCTTTCAGAAGGTATCAGTGGCAGATTAGAGATGCCCTTCACAGGGAGCAGAGGAAGGTGCTCAGTGATGTGGTTTAGCAGTGAACTTGGCAGTGCTGGGTTAACATTTGGATTTGAAGGTCTTAAAGGTCTTTTCCAACCTAAACAATCCTATGAACGATGCATCTATAGGGAACTGGAGCTGTTTAGTCTGGGTGGAGAAGAGGAGGCTGAGGGAAGAGCTCATTGCTCTCTACAAGTCCCTGGAAGGAGGTTGCAGTGAGGTGAGGGTTGGGGTCTTCTCCCTAGGTGATAGAAGGGGAGGAAATGGCCTGGAATTGCACCAAGTGAGCTTTAAGTTGGATATTAGGAACAATTTCTTTGCTGCAAGAGTGGTCAGGGATTGGAACAGGCTGCCCAGGGTGGTGGAGGAGTCCCCATCCCTGGAGGTGTTGAAGAAATGTGTGGCCACAGCTTAATGGCCACGGTGATGTTAGGTTGGAGCTTGGTCTCAGTCTCAGAGGTCTCAAAACACTTCTATGGCTCTGTGATGGGAGGTGATGCACAAGCAGCAAATGGATTTAATTCCAACTGAAATGAAGGTGTTGGGACAGGACAGAGCAGGGAGCTCTCTGACTGGGCTGAGGATGTGTGAAGCTGGTGCAGTGGGTGAGCAGCAGACCTTCTCCAGCTGCAGCATCTCCTCCTCACACAGAGCAAGCACTTTTGATTTATTACAACTGCAACTGAAAACAGTACTGGAGCAGGAGGAGAATTAAAAACATGCGTGGCATGTATATGATACAGAATAACTAATCTTTCCTGACATTTACTGTCAATCATGGGTAAGGAGAAGATAACTAACTCTGCCTCTCATGTTCTATGGTCTGCAGTCTTCAGTCATGAAGATAAATGTCAGGCATCAGCTGTCCTTTAGTGCAACCATCTTCTGGCAGGCAGCAGCATTTCAACAAGTTCTTGCTCTCTGCAAGGTGAACCTTTGTGGAGCCCAGAAAATGCATCCCAAATCCTGGGGCCTTTGTGTGAAAAGGGTTTGGTCCCAAAACCAGGTTGCCCAGAGATGTTGTGACCTTCAAGGTCAGGTTGGATGAGGCTTTGAGCGACACTGTGGAGTGGGAGGTGGCAGGGGTTTGGATCTAGATGATCTTCAAGGTCCCTTCTAACCCAAACCATTCTATGAATCTACAATAAAGAGAGGGGCCCAAATTGTCCTCTCTACCAAGAGCTGCTGCAGTGGCCATGGTGATGTCCCTGTGAGACAGATGGAGCTTGGAAGAAGTCCTTGTGCTGCTCTGATTTGCCTGAAGTGTTTGTGTCCTACATAGAGGAGCTGTTGGAGTCAGCTGGAGGTGGGATCTCTCCTCTCGTGGCAGCCAGATCCAATGCCACATGCATTTTTTTTTTTCCACTGGAGAAGTACTAATGCCTTTTTAGGCCATCTGAAATCATTTCCCCATTCATACCCAAGCTCTCCAGTTATTTGGGGGAAAGCAAAAGCATGGCAAATTAGGACAAAAAAAAAAAGGGGGAGGTGGGGGTGGGTGTTTATTTTCAAGTATGTAATTTGAAAGGAGGTGAGGAGCCAAACACAGAGTTCTTGTCACTTGATGTTGAGTTGCTTGACTCAGAGTTGTCTTGGAGGGAGTGTGAGGTGAAGGAGATTCAAGTTCAGTCACCAACACAGAGAAAAATGTTTTGGGGTTAGGCTGGAAAAGTTGATTTTTGTTTTGTGGAGGGGTGAAGGAAGCACCCAGCCAGCTCTGTCCTCCATGAAAGAGTCATAGAATCATTGAGGTTGGAAAAGACCTCTAAGGTCACCAAGTCCAACCTTCCACCCAACATCTCTGTGACCACTTGACCACGTCCCACAGTGCCACATCTGATCCTTTGGTGAAACCCTCCAGGGATGGTGACTCCACCACCTCCCAGGGCAGCCTGTTCCAGAGAGGCCAGAGGAAAGGGCATAGACACCAGAGGGGACAAAGCAGGGGATGTGGCTCCCATTTGATGGCACAGGGGAGGAGCACTGCTGCTTGAGACACCTGGGCAGTATAGGAGGCTGCTTATTGACATCTACAAAGATATTTCCCTCCTAGAGGTGCCTACAAGGGCAGAGTTAGCACTGCTATTATTAATAATAAATAACAGTAGTACAGTAAAATGTGTACTTAATATATCTTGTGTCGTTCAGTGCATCTCCCTCTGCTTTACAGAGGAGAAATTGTAAGTGCCTGTGTGAGAAGGGTAAATATGAGCCAAGGAGACAAGGACTCGTAGGGAGATGAGATAGAGACTCATAGAATGATCTGGGTTGGAAAAGACTCAAAGATAGCTTAGTTCCAACCTCCCTGCCATGGGTGGGGACACTAACACCAGACCAGGTACCAACCAGAGCCTAAGCTGCTTGTCTAGCAGGGACTGGAGCAGCACAGCTGGGCTAGCAAACAGAGGTTTGCCATTAAATCAGCAGCTGAGCTCCAGCCTAGGAAGAGACATAGAATTATAGAATGGTTTTGGGTTGGAAGGGACCTTAAAGGTCATCCAGTTCCAACACAGGGACAAATTCCACTAGATCCAGATTGCTCAAGGCCTCCTCCAGCCTGGCCTTGAACAGCTCCAGGGAGAGAGCATCCACAACCTCCCTGGGCAACCCACCCTCACTCTCAAGAATTCTTTCCTAACCTCCAGTCCAAATCTGCCCTCTTCCAGCTGAAATCTACTCCCTCTAGTCCTATCACATGTGGAATCTGAGGACCTAAGTCAGCTCAGGACCTGCCTCAAAGATCATCCAGGTCCAGCCCCCTGCCATAGGCAGGGACACCTCCCACTAGCACAGGTCCCTCAAGGCCTTGAACACCTCCAGGGAGAGGGCATCCAAAACCTCTCTGGGCAGCCTCTGCCAGTGTCTCCCCAGCCTCACTGCCAAGAATTTCTTCCTAATCTCCAGTCTCAATCTGCCCTCTGCCACCTCATAGCCATCCCCCCTCATCCTATCACTACAATTCCTTGTCAAAACTCCCTGCCCAGCTCTCCTGGAGCCCCTTCACATACTGGAAGGTCTGCCTGGAACTTCTCCAGGTAGAACAGCCCCAACTCCCTCAGCCTGTCCCCATGGGGGAGGTTCTTCAGCCCTTTGATCATCTTTGTGGTCTCCTCTGGACCCACTCCAACAGTTCCATCTCCTTCTTATGCTGGGGGCACCAGAACTGGATGCAGTACTCTAGATGGGGTCTCAGGAGAGCAGAGTAGAGGGAGAGAATCACTTCCCCTCTCCTGCTGATCAGGAGACATTCTCCTGGTGTTACTTTTTTTGTCCTTTATCTTCTTGGCATATAGATTATAATGATATCATTCCCTGTTCAACCAGGATCCGGGTGGGATTTGGAGACTCAACTGAGGTTGGTCATTTCTGCCTGCAGAATAAATCCAGGGCAGGTGAAAAAAGAGGAGAAAAGGTCATGGAACATCCCTGTCATACAAAATCTGGTGAGGGGAGTGGGGAGTGGTGGGTGGGGGTGGGGTAGAACAGTGCCTATCGCCTTGCCAGCTACAAATAGAGCTGTTAGCATCCATCAGATAGCCTCTGGCCATCGATAGAGCTTCATCAATGGGATGAAGATAAATGTGAAGATAAGAGAGTGGGTTTTGCTTTCAAATCCACTTGTGGTTACCAAAAGAGTTTTGTCTGCTCCTTGATTTCTTCATTCCGCTCCTGTGGTAAATGCCAAGTCCTGAAATCTTATTTATGGTGAAGCTCATGGAGGGAAAAAAAAAAATAAGCCAACAAAAAAAAAACCCATCCAGCAGAGCCAGAGCTTCACCCAAAGGGATATGAAGATCTTCTGTGCTGTCTTAATTAAGGGAGGTAACAGGGAGGCTTCTGGAGCCACCTGACAGTCTTTGGATGGCTCATTCTTTCCAGCATTGAATTAAAAATCAGGAGCATTTAATAAGTAGGGTTAGGTGCCCCTCGAGTGTTGGTTTTGAGGGAGCTGCACTTAAGCTCAGCCTTGCTGTGTGGTTTTGAAAGCCTGACTCATATTTTCCAGCACTTCTCAGCAGCTGTGAGGGCATGAAACTTTTGTAGACGGCAGATAAGATCCTTGTCGTAATCACATGATTCAGGGAGCTGCAGCTTTAAGGGGAAGAGTGCTAAAAATAACCAGAATGGGTGACAAGATAGTAGCAATTTTGCCTTTTTGTACCGGGAAGGGCTGGTTGCCAGCCCTAGGGAAAGGAGGCAAGGGCTGTGTTCTGCCAACCTGGCACCAAAAGGTCATTAGCCCACCCCTGTCGTGATCTGGGGGTGAAAGGAAAAGAGGGGAAGGGATAAGAGAGGAGAAAAGGTGCAGTGGAAGTGAGAAGAGTGGGAAAAGGTAAATAGTGTAAAATCTGGAATAGAGGGGCAAGAGAAGCAGGGCACAGCAGTGCTTGGACCAGTGCCACGTGGGCTAGGATGGTGTTGGAGGAAGACAAAAGGAGTGAGACAGAGGGAGCAGCACAATGACTTTAATTNAATCCAGGACCCTATTAAACCTTCCCTGATAGTAACTCAGCTCTTGGAAAGAGAGTTAAAGAAGGGATGAGAGGGAGGGGGGATCAGGGAGGCAGCTGGGTCGAGGTTGGGCAGGAGGGGGAGACTTAGGTTGAAGATCTCATCTTCTGGCAATGCTTTTGGGGGAGACCCAGCAGCTCAGGCTGCCTGTTTGCCTGCAGAAGCCCTCTGGGACCAGCAGCATCCTAATGCCCCTTGCAAAGGGCTAGGTCTGGCTGCAGTTCCCCCCCCAGAAAAGGGCACTGCCCCCCATTCCCAGGTATTAAATCAGGATTTACACCTGCTGCTGGCAAAGCGACTGCAGCTCCGGGGAGGCTGCGCTGAATGCGAGATGAGATGGGGAGAGATCAGCAGATAAATGCGATGGATAAAAGCCAGCAGCAAAAGGTTCTTTGGATTAAGTCACTTCATGATAAATAGCAGGCCTGTTGCTGTCTTAGGTGGAGCTTCCTGGCAGGGTAAGAAGACACACTGCTTGCACTGGGGCAGGACTGGGAGACCCCTGAAGGAAATGGTTGATTTCTGCCCTCTTTGCCTCCAGCATAGAATCACAGAATGGGAAGGTTGGAAGGGACCTCAAGGATCACCCAGTTCCAAGCCTTTGCCATAGGCAAGGACACCTCCCACTAGCACAGGTCACTCAAGGCCTCCTCCAACCTGGCCTTGAACACCTCCAGGGAGGGTGTGGAGCACAGAAGCACAGAATGTGATCAAAGATCAGGTTGGGTGATTCTCTGCTCCACAACCTCCCTGGGCAACCTGTGCCCGTGTCTCACCACCCTCACTGCAAACAACTTCCTCCTAACATCCACTTTCAATCTCCCCTCTGACACTTCAAATCTATTCCTCCTCCTCCTATCATCACCAGACCTTGTCAGTAATCCCTCCTCAGCCTTCCTGTAGCCCCCTACAGGTCCTGGAAGGTTACTCTAAGCTCTCCTGGAAGCCTTCTCTTCTCCAGGCTGCAGAGCCCCAACTCTCTCAGCCTGTCCTCACAGCAGAGCTGCTGCAGCCCTCTCAGCATCTTCATGGCCTCCTCTGGACTGGCTCCAACACTTCCATGTCCTTCCTGTGCTGGGTGCTCCAGAACTGCACACAGGACTGCAGCTGGGGTCTGAGGAGAGCAGACCAAAGGGGTAGAATCACTGATGGTGTCCTCTGTGTGTGTGGCCCCATCCCCAGGAGCCATCTTTCCCTGTGTGCTGCTGCAGGCATTTCATTGCCAGCCTTCAAACCCTGCCCTGTGTCCAGCTCGGGGGAGAGTTGTAATTAAAAAAGCTGTTCCCCAAGCCCCAACGACTTGGAGATTGTGTGTGTGTGTGTGTGTGTCTGTCTGAGTGGGTGTGTGCTCCTTTCTCCTAGGGGGAAATTGAAGCAGCCATTCATTTTAAAACCAGGCTGGGAGGTGCCACACAGGTCTGTGCCATGCCATGTCCTCTACTCCCTTGGACGTGCAGCAGAGCAGTGCAGCAGGGTGAGGAAATAGCTCCCTCGGGAGATGCTCACAACCAAAGGGGCTCTCAGCTCCCTAAGGATTTCCCTTCCCTGCTGGAAAGGCAGTGATTGGAATAGAGATGCTTGTTCCACACCTTGTACTGAGGATCTCTGGGCAGGGAGCCACAGGTTTGAGGAGCCTCTGCAGCCCTAATAGAGATGTTGCTTGGCAGGGAGAAGAGGGAAACAGGGATGCTCTCTCCCCCTCTTTGAATATCCAGGAATGTTCTGTCTCCCTCTTTAAATATCCAGGGGTACTCTCTCTCCCTCTTTGAGTATCCAAAGATGCTCTCTCTCCTTGTCTGAGCATCCAGGGATGCTCTCTGTCCTCTGAGCATCCAGGAATGCTTTCTCTCCCTCTTTGAATATCCAGTGATGCTTTCTCTCACTCTTTGAATTTCCAGGGATGCTCTCTCTCCCTGTTTGAATATCCAGGGATGTTCTCTCTCCTTATCTGAGCATCCAGGGATGCTCTCTCTCCCTCTTTGAATAACCAGAGCTGCCCTCTCTCCCTCTTTGGGCATCCAGGGTTACTCTCTCTCCCTCTTTGAATATCCAGTGATGCTCTCTCTCCCTCTTTGGGCATCCAGGGATGCTCTCTCTCACTCTGAATATCCAGGGATGCTCTCTCACCCTCTTTGGGCATCCAGGGTTGCTCTCTCTCCCTGTTTGAATATCCAGGAGTGCTCTCTCTCCCTCTTTGAGCACTGAGAGATGCTCTCTCTGTATCTGAGCATCCTTTCTCCAAACTGACCTGGAAGAAATAAAAGAGAGGCTCAGGGAGCTGCCACGGTTTGCTCCAGTTCATGAAGTGGGTAATCAGCCCTTTTTATGAAGTCCAACTCCAAGCTCTCTGAATTTCACCCTGTCTTCTCCCTGATGCAGAAGAGAAACGGCTGATAAAGGTCTTATCTGGTTGCTGTGCTTGAGGGAATCAGTGGCACTAGAGGAGCATGGCTGTGACCAAAACCTGACTGGGGAAGCAGTGTGTTGAGCTTGGCTGGGGTGTGAGGAGCATAGTATGATGTGACAAGCAGAGAAGCATTGCTGGAGTAGCTGAGAGGGACAGTGCAAGGAAATGCTTTCAGGGGGAGCTGCTTTCCTTAGGGAATTTGGGAGCTGCCTTTCCCAGAAGGATGCAGTGTGTTTGGAGGTTGTTCCTTTGTTTGCTTTGAAAGAGAAGTGACAAAATGTGAGATTAACCCAAAGAAATAGGAGCTTCTGTCAATGTTTTGCCTTCCTAATGGGAGCATGGAGCATCCTATATAGTAACTGATCAGTCAGTGGAAGAGTAAGATGGTTAATGGGGCAAAAATACTCAGTGGCTTGTCTGGGAGAGGCTAGAGAGCTTCATGATGAGGGAGTGATAAGAAAAGTGGAAGGAGGTTGTGGCAGCTTTGCCATTTCTGTGATGAGAACATCAGAGCAGGTGGATTTGGGCATTTAGATTCCTGGAAAACCCCACTCTGTAGCAGAATAACAAGATCTCTGGGACTTCCCCCTCCTTATAATAGAGGAGCAAAAAAAAAAAAGAAAAAAAAAAGAGAAAAAAAAGCTCTAGTCCACAAGGTCTTACCCTAAATAAACTATTTCTGAAGGGGCTGAAAGGAGAGGAAGGAATCTCATTAGCCACCCTTTGAAAGCTTCATTTCAGGCAAGCCTGCCAAGGTGGTGCTTGCCCCTCGGGTAGGAAGTGTTAGCAAGCTCCAGCAGCAGCTTTGCACGGCCTCAGAGAATATCTTTAAGTATTATTTGAGGATTTGGCCTGCTGGAACTGGGCAAGCTCCAAAATCCAGATAACTGTTGCACTTGGCAAGAGCTTGGTGCTCCTTGCAGAGGGGAAGGTTTTGTCCTTTGCTGAAGCTTGAGCAAACTCCCCTTAGGAATTAAACGGAGCCCTTTGCATTTCAGCAGCCCCCTGGTTGCAGTCTCAGATGGATTCTTCACCCTGCTCTGCTGATGGACATCTGCAGAACAACCATTTTCCTAGAAAGCTTTGCTTCCATCTGCTCTATCGACTTTGGTAATGGAGTTAAGACCCCCCTGCTTCCTGAGCCAGGGTGTGGAGATTATCCCTCTAATACAATTCAAGGAAACCCCTCAGCTCCCAGCTGGCTCAGGCAGTTGCTGGGTGATAAAACTCACTCCCAACCCCCCCAAAAAAAAAGGTCAGTCTGACTCAAGATGAATCATGAACAGCAGTTTAAGCAGCTCCACCAAAGTTTTCCTCTTTTCCTCTCAATTCTGAGGCTGAATGAGGGTTTTTTCCCCCACTGGTGTTTTGCAGAGTGGTTTGAGGAGGTAAAAAGTCTTTTTCCAGTGCACAGAGCTGCTTCTCCAACTGCACCCAGGAGGTTTTCACCTGAACTTAAGAAGAAACTTCTTTATTGTGAAGGTGCTGGAGCAGGCTGCCCAGAGAGGCTGTGGAGTCTCCTTCTCTGTATAGATTCCAAAACCACATGGACTTTTTGATCCTGTGGAACCTGCTGTGAGTGACCCTGCTTTAGCAGTGGGAGAGCCCAGATGATCATAGAATCATAGAATCACAGAATGGGAAGGCTGGAAGGGACCTCAAGGATCATCCAGTTCCAACCCCCTGCTATAGGCAGGGACACCTCCCACTAGCACAGATCACTCAAGGCCTCATCCAGATCTCCAGAGCTCCCTTCCAACCATTCTAGGATTCTATGAGTGTTGGTATCCCATTCCCAAAGCCTGTCCTGCAGCTCCAAGTGATGCCAACTGAAAGCTTCCCATTGAAAATATTCCATGGGAGCATCTTTTTTTATGTTATGTTATTCTGNAAAAAATAAACCACCAAAGAAATTCAAAACCATGGAGACAAAAGGAAAGAAATATATTGATTTTTAGTTTGGTTCCTTCCAGAGAGGAGACTTCAGCAATCAGCTGGTCCCTGTCTGTCTGCCTTTCCCCAGTGTCATTTCTTGAGCCCTTTGGCCAATTCCTACCCGATTTGACAGAAGGGAAGAGGTCTCTGAGATATTATATTTCTCTAAATTTCATTAAAATAGGTGGCTGGGTAGAGGGGAGCAGCTATTACAGCAACCCCCACGGGACCAAGGCTCCAGCATATGCAGAGCTTTTTTTGTTCAGCATCAAACAGCATCCAAGGAGACTTTTCTGTGTTGAGCAATTTCAAGAGGAGGGAGGGAAAAAAAAAAAAAACAACAGCTCAACCTCTTTGACCAACACTAAGAGCCTCTGAGAACCTGGCTGTAGAACCCTTCAAGGCCATGTTGCATTTGTTCCACTGGCTGTGGACAGCTTGTTCATTCAGCAATGAACTTGTAAGTCCTGGAAATAGGTCAGGAGCAGGGTGGAAAGAAGCCTAAGGAGCCTTGTTCGGTCGTTTCCGCGCCAGAATAAATTTCAGCCGTGGAGATCTGGATGATTTCTCCCTTCTCTGGCCATGCTCCACTTTTTTTTTTCCTCTGCTGAAAAAAAAAAAAATAAATTAAAAAAATAAATAAAAAGCCCCAAAACTGCTGAGCTCCAAATTGGGAATTGGTTCCGAGCAGAGCCCGGCAGGGAGAGGGCTGGGGAGGGGTGGGAGGAGGCAGCCGGCGAGGCCAACCAAAAAGCTGCCTGTTATTAAGATTTTTAGATATACAGTTTTGATAAAAGCTTGCAACTAGCAAATTTGCTATCAAGCCTAATGTAGCATGGCAGATTTTGTCTGAGCTAGCAAAGGATCACATTTGCAGCTCCTCTGAGGCGGGGAAGTGGGCTCAATAGGCTATTTTCCACATCCATGCTCTGTTCCTAAAAGGAAAAAAAAAATATAAGAG
>VWYK01020876.1:0-10886 GCA_013399775.1 Semnornis frantzii | reverse complement strand
GTTTTATAGTCACAGAAATCTGAGGATCTGACTCTGTGTGGCTGCTTTGTGCCTGTATAATTCTCCCTAGGGATGAGCCTTGTCTACAATTAAAGGAAGAAAATTTTAGTTCATATTTTTGCTGACTTTTTTCCTTTCCAAAGCTCCTTTTCCCCCCTGTTTTCTTGTGTTGGTTATGTGGCAATCAAGATGCTGGCAGTATCATATTCTTTAAGGTTATCTGGGAATGAGCCTTGCTGATGAGGTGGATTCTTAAAACTCCTGTGTTTTACTTCTTAATTATTCAGTACTTCATGTACTGGAAGAGTTTTATTGCATTATGTAGCACTTTGTCTTCTAGAGCTATACACTTTATTACCATTATGCATGACATTAATATGCGTTGTTAGGTTTACTTAGAGACCAAACCTGACGTATTAAATCGATGACAGACTTGACCTTGGGGGATAATATTTCCAAATAGCTTTCAACTATCAGCTGCTTCTAGAGTTAGTCACTTTTTGGGGCTCTGGCCATCACAGTGATGAATTCTTGAAAGTTATTTGGGAGACTGTTGTAACCACAGATAAATGTACGTGGGTGGGAAGTGGTGGTAAAAATGCTAGTCCGCTTCATAGAATCATTCAGGCTGGTGGAGACCCTTAAGATCATCAGCTCCAAACATTAACCCCTCTCTACCAAGCTGACCCATAAACCATATCTCTAAATGCCACCTCTAAATGACCTTTAAACACAACTAGGGATGGTGACTCAACCACCTCCCTGGGCAGCCCATTCCAATGCTTGACCTGTCTTCCAGTGAACAGTTTTTTTCCTGATGTCCAGCCTAAACCTGCCCTGGTGCAGCTTGAGGCCATTCCCTCTTCTTCCATCTCTACCTTGTGCTATCTTGTTCTGTTACCTGTGAGAAGAGACCAGGGCTTGCTTCCGTTCTCTGGAAGAGAAAGGAAGAAAGTGTAGTTTGTGCTTTTGGTAACAAGATGTGTGTAATCAACACCTCCTGTTTATATTGTCTTTTCAGGTAGTTATAGAGAGTGATAAGGTCTCCTCCCCTGAGCTTTCCCTTCCTCAGACTAAACAGTCCCGATTCCCTCACCCACTCCTCATAAGACTCATTCTCTATGCACTAGCTTAGTTATTCTTCTTTGCACCTACTCCAGCATCTCTGTCTTTCTTTTTCATGGTTTGGGAGCTGTAAAATCAAAAATATCTGCTTGGATCAATTTATTAAAGGCAACCTTCATTCTTTCTACATATAACCAAATCTTCTGTACTTAGGCCATGCAAACAAACAAAAAAAAAAAAAGAAAAAGAAAAAGAAGAGGTTTTTAATTTGCATTTGGAAAGAAATTTCAATTTAAAGGAGGTATAAGTGTACAATTCAGGGAGTGTTCCAGCTCTGTGGACATACTCTGGGTCAAAAAGCAGTGCTCTGTGTCTGTTCAGCTCTACCCACTTTTAAAATGGAGCACTTCACGGTGAATAGCTACTACTTAGGCTTTGAGCGTGTGAAATTTGTGTCTTACTTGGGTTCCTAAGGAGGCATTGCCCAAGTATTATTTCAGTATCAGATTTCAGGCTGAATATTTTCAGTCTACTTGTTTTGCAAGCACCTAAAATTACTGTAACTGAGAGAAAGGAAGAAAGTGTAGTTTGTGCTTTTGGTAACACTATGTGTGTAATCAGCACCTCCTGGTTAATGAATTAGTTGGCTGTTTCTTTCATGCAGCAATAGGAAGGAAAACTGCTGGGATAATCAGCAAGTATTGGCAGAGGGATTCAGCAACCTGTATATCAGTTAATATTGCCTTTTAAATAGTTTTCAAGTAAACTAGATCAAAATTTTGAATATATCCCTCTATGTGTCCAATTATTTTCCAGAAGCCGAGGCACATTAAGTACTATAAACTGTGTGGTACTTAATTACTTTCTTAAACCTGGAAGAAACACACTGAATGGCTTTATTTCCCTTTCACAGTGCAACTGCAGTCTGCAAGACAAACTCTTAATTTATATTTTAAAACACTGAACGTGTTTGAAGGCTGTGAAACCTCCCAAACAAGTTTTCTGTAATGTCACTGTAAATAGCTTTCTTTCTTAAATTACAGAATTGTTTTGGTTGGAAAAGACCTCTAAGATCATCCAGTCCAACCATTAAATGGTGATAAGAATCACACAGAATCACAGAATTAACCAGGTTGGAAAAGACCTTTGAGATCCAACCTATCACTTAACACCTTCTAATTAACTAAACCATGACAATGAGTGCCTCATCCAGTCTTCTTCTAAACACCTCCAGGGATGGGGACGACTCCACCTCCCTGGGCAGCCCATTCCAATGCCAATCACTCTTTCTGTGAAGAACTCTTCCTAACATCCAGCCTAAACCTGCCCTGGTGCAGCTTGATCCTGTGTCCTCTTGTTCTGTCACTGGTTGTCTGGGAGAAGATGCCAACCTCCACCTGGCCACAACCTCCTTTCGGGTAGCTGTAGAGAGCAATAAGGTCTGCCCTGAGCCTCCTCCAGGCTAAACAACTCCAACTCCCTCAGCCTCTCTTGCAGGGCTGTGCTCCAACCCCCTCAGCAGCCTTGGTGTCCTTCTCTGGACATGTTCAAGTGCCTCAACATCTTTCTTAAACTGAGGGGCCAAGAACTGGAGACAGAAGTGTTCTTTCTATAGACTGTGATTGCAACATAGTGAGTAAGAATGGTAAGGGTTGGAAGGGACTTCCAAAGATCATCTAATCCAACACCTCCCTGCTAAAGCAGAGTGACCTAGAGCAGGTTGCCCAGTATCGCATCTGGATTGGTTTGGAATCTTTCCAGAGAAGGAGACTCCACAACCTCTCTGGGCAACCTGTTCCAGTGTTCTGTCACCCTCACAGGAATGATGTTTTTCTGTGTTACAATTTAGAGCTCATCACATAGACCTCTCCCAGAATTCAGGTATTATGAAGTAGATGCATCAGCAAAGAGTAGATTTACCTTTGGTGATGATCACTAAACTTGTGCCCTCAAGTGTTACATTCCAGCATCCAGACTTACCTTTGTTTATAGTCTTTTACCAACTGAACTGAAAAATAAGCCATAGTGGGCATGGGGCCTTTCGCTGGGCAACAAAGAGAGGCCAGTGTGTGGCTGGCCAAGTGATAGCCATCCCTTCCACACAGCAAGAGGTGGTGCAGGTTTGAGAGGAAAAGACAGTAGCTGAGAGGTTGTGCTTGTGGCCCCAGCCCACTGCTGGACTCTCCAGCTCCATGATTTTCTCCAGTGCAGATCTGCTTGTGTATAACCCTGTGTCTTCACTCAAGACAGGGGAGGGAAGCGCTGGTGAGGAAGGGAGCGAGACACTTCTAGGACAGGTTGGGACTTCAGTATCATGGGGGGAAGCAGCTCTCTGGAGGGAACCCTTGCAGGGTATGTTTGATGTGAGCTTCCTCTTGTTGTACACATACAGACAGATACTCCTGCTGATGGCAGGGGTTTGGGGCTTTTGGGTTTGAGGGTTTTTTTGTTTGTTTTGGTTAGCCGTTTTTATTCACCGAACCTACAGTACATTTTTGTTTAAAAACTCCAAAATGTTGTATGTTTAAGCTCACATGTTTTTCATCTTAGTTACAACACAACCAAAGAGAAAACCAAGAAGCCAGTCAGCTAGCTTGGAGCAGGTCTGTTTTTCTCTGTTAGGAAGCCTCACTGCTAGCACTTTGGCTTTGTAGGGTTTGTTATTTGCTGTACATGAATGTGAGACACAAATTCCCTGCTCAGTTGTGGCAGCTGTCAAGCAAGGGTGCTGGGGAATGGAGGCTCCTCTGCTGACAGCCAGGTTTGCCCTGTCAGGGAGCTGATAGTGAACTGAGAAGTAAACCAGTGATCACAAAGTACAGAAGGCTTTGCCAGCTGTGGCTTTTGGGAGGATCCATCACCTCTGCACCAGTCTGATGTGTGAAGGTAATGTAAATAATTTACCATCATAGAATTGTTTTCATTGGAAGAGATCTTTTAAGATCATTGACTCTAACCGTTAACCCAACACTGCCTGGTCCACCCCTATACCATGTCTCCTGGCATGGCATCTACATATCTCTGAAGTCCATTCAAGGCTGGGGACTCCATCACTTCCATGGGCAGCCTGTTCCAGGGCTTGACAACCCTTTCGGGATTTTTTTTTCCTTATGTTCAATCTAAGTCTCCCCTGGCACAGCTTAAGCTTGTTTCCTCTTGTACTATTGCTTGTTCTTTGGGAGAAGAAATCAACCTCCACCTCACTACAACCTCCTTTCAGGTAGTTGTAGAGAGCAAGAAGGTCTCCCTGAGCCTCCTTATCTCCAGACTAACCCCCCAGTTCCTTCAACTGCTCATATGACTCTAGACCCTGCACCAGCTTTGTTGCCCTTCTTTGGACACACTCTGGCATGATGCAAAAGCTGCACCCAGCATTCAAAATGCAGCCTCACCAGTGCTGAGTACAGAGGAACAATCTCTTCCCTAATTTCAGTATGACTCCTCAGTCTCTGCCCTACGTTCTGTAGGAGGGTGGAGACCACATCTCTGTGTTGTGGTGGTCTGCTATGACCACTTTTCCCTCTCTAATTACTTATTATTGGTGTTCTAATAATTTTTTTCAGTTTGCCAACCATACTGAGGTTTGGTAGTGGTGTAGTGAATGGCAACAGTGTTTTATCAAATGTCCATTAAAAACAAGTTTCTGGAGGCATTCAGAGTTGTGGGAAAGTGTTTTTCAAATGTTTTCTAGTACAACAGTGCCAGAGCTAGGGGAAGCCATACTGTGTGTTTTGTATTTAAAAAATAAGACTGGTTTAAGACAGAAGCAGCTGTAGAAGTTGGGATCACCAAGACAGAAGATATGGCCCACACAAATGACAAAAAAATTCAAGTCTGACTGTGTTTGTACTCTTTTCATGCCTGAAGGCTGCCAGATTCTAGATGCCATCTTTCCTGGGAACTAACCAATGCTCTCTGGCATGATTTTTACTTCCCCTTATGTCTTTATTTGAAAAAGCATATGTATAGTCCTGAAATGAATATAGCGATTAACAAGCTATGGATTGCAACCCACAAAACATATTTGCTAAAGTAAGTTTCATAATGCCTAATGACAAACAAACACCAGAGCTATGAAAACAGGAATATTGCTGTAGATTAAGATATTCTGTATATGAGAAAAGCTGAGTGAAAAATCCCCTTCTGAGTTTTCCTTGAGAATGTTCCTTCCTGTTGAATTTGAATTACTGGAACTCTGGAGACAGAACTCGGTCCTGTTGTACATACTGATGATTTCCCTGGTTGGATAGGACATTGCTAACTGGTAGGAGAAGCCAGCTACTGTTATTACACAAGGAGTTTCATCTTGATAATCACATCTTAAAGAATTAAAGCCCACAGCGTCCCTGCTAAAGCAGTGTCCAAAGAGGAGCAATGAAGCTGGTGTAGCATCTAGAACCCAGTTCTTGAGGAATTGCTCCTGGAGAAAAGGAGGCTCAGGGGAGACATTGCTCTCTACAGCTCCCTGAAAGGAGCTTAGAGTGAGGTGGAGTTGTCTCTTCTGTCAAGTATAAAGGGACAGGACAAGAGGAAATCACCTCAAGTTGCACCAGAGGAGATTTAAGTTGGATATTAGGAAAACCTTCTTCCCCAACAGGGTTGTTATGCCCTGGAAGAGGCTGCCTATGCAAGTGGAGTTACCATCCCTGGAGGGGTTTAAAATACATACTAATACAGGATGTAATTTAGTGGTCGCTTGGTAGTGTTGGGTTAATGTCTGGACTTGATCTTAAAGGTCTCTTGCAAGCAAAATGATTCTGTGATTCTGAAGTGACATTGTTCTGTAGTCAGCAGCACCTCTGTTGTTCCTAAAATAAATGAGGCCATGCCCCCTTTTCAAGTCCTCTGTGATGTGTGTGCAGGCAATGGGAGGTGATGCTTGAACTGGCTGGTGAAGGATTGCAGTGTCTGGAGATAAACCCCTGCCTTACAACCAGTGAATCACCCTCAGCTGATGGTTGCTGTGGGGAACAGATGGGGAGTGGACTCTAGCAGCAAATTTAACCCTGGTTTGCAAGGGCAAATTGTTACAGGTACATGCAACCCTTGCTACCCGACTCTGGCAGCACTAAATTCAGGAGCTAATTCAGGTAGTAACTGCTAACTGGAACACAACACAAAATTGGAGGTTTGATTACAAAACACTAACACCTAGTAGAGTTCTTAACCTTGAGTGCTCAGCCTTGAGCCAGAGCTTCCTGCATTTGGCTTAAGTGATTATTTTTACTTTTTTTCAATTAGAAATGAACTCAAAATATTGCCTTCTTTCACTTGATGCTTCATATTGCCTTCTTCCATGTGACTGCACTGCTGTTAAGGTTAGGAACCTAAGAAGAAAAAGTGAGATTTCTGTAGCCTTTTACTTCCTCTCTCAACTCCCTGAGGAAATTGTCAAACACTGCCAAGGTTTATGATGTCATTAAAGACTTAATAACACCTTTTATAACTGCCTAATGCTCTGAGAAGGAGAAGAAACTACGTTAGAGCATGTTGTGTAACCATGCAGACTGTCTTGGATCTCCAGAAACAGAATTTGAAGTCTGTTTTTTCAAAGTAACTTTTAGATGCCTCTATAAATATGCTAAGTTCTACTAAGAGCAGTGGAAAGTGTTAGATGGGGAGCACCTCTCCTGAGTTGAACTGCACCTTGGGGATTTTTTTGTTTTGTTTACTTATTTTTTCTTTAATTTTGGTTATTAGTTTCTCAACAGTTTGTTGATTCTGTCGCACTTCATATGTGGGAAACAGGAGCATTATAACTACCTGGCTTCGTTAAAGCAGCTGCTGTTGAATGTACCTGCTTCTGCCGGGTTTTAGCTCATGAAGTTCACTGGTTTGTGTTTAAGAAAACAGCTTTCTACATGCATGCACATCTAAGTTTTTGGTTTTTTTCATTCTCCAAGAATATTTGTTAGTTAACTGCTGTGGGAACCTTCTGTGGTTTTCTGATAACCTTTATAAAAACCAGGAACACTTGGCCTTTCTCATTTCTCTACTCTCTCTACTCTGCCCGAGTGAGACCACATCTGGAATACTGTGTCCCGTTTTGGGCTCACCAGTTCAAAAGAGACAGGGATCTGTTGGAAAGAGTCTAGCAGAGAGCCAGGAGGATGACTGGGGAACTTGAGCATCTCCGCTATGGAGAGAGACTGAGAAACCTGGGACTGTTTAGAGAAGGGAAGACTGAGAGGAGATCTGATCAATGTGTACAAATATCTGAGGGGTGGGTGTCACATGGGTGGGGCCAATCTCTTTTTGGTGGTCAGCAGCAATAAGACAAGCAACAGTGGCTACAAACTGGAACATAGAAGATTTCACCTCAACATGAGGAGAAACTTCTTTACAGTGAGGGTGACAGAGCACTGGAACAGGCTGCCCAGAGAGATTGTGGAGTCTCCTTCTCTGGAGACTTTCAAAACCCACCTGGATGCATTCCTGTGTGAACTACCCTAGGGGATCTTGCCTTGTCAGGGGAGTTGGACTCAATGATCTCTGGAGGTCTCTTCCAGCCTCCGAAGTCCCGTGATTCTGTGATCTCACAGTGAGCTGACGCAAGACTGTGAGGTACTTTCCAAATGAGTGCAGTGTGACCTCCTCTGTGGCTGCCCCACAGGAACCTCACTCTGTCAAGCTGCTTTTACCCTGTCAGGGATGTCTCATGAAGCCAGAGGTGTGCACAAGCACAGGGTTTTGGCTGCTTCAGAGAAAAGGAGGGTTGCTGTGACTAGTATAAATAAAAGTATCACCAGAGATTAACTTTCTTTGTTTTCGTGGAGTCTGGAGTATATGTCCATGTAGAAGCTTTCCATCAAATCCCAGTATTGCAGTGATCCTGAGGCACCTGCATGGGACAATGAAAAGGAATAAACTTTTTAGTCAAGTACCTTTGGTCTTTGCTCTATGACAAATCTTAAGTGTCTGCCCACTGACGCTTCAAAAAAATAGTTTGCCAAAAACTACTGTAGCTAAACTCAAGAGTTTCTTTGCATGAGGTGACTCCAAAACAAGTTGCTGAAACTTAGTCATGCATGTGCTGTGGACAGGGCTTTGCTAAGTGTGTTTGTAATGTAATTATTGAGGTGTTCTGCTCTGCCTGAATTGTTTCGTTGGAGCCCTTCAGTTCTTCCAAAACTGCCTCTTTGACAGGGGCCGAAGTTGGATGGGGCTCTGAGTAACCTGATCTAGTTGAAGATGTCCCTGCTGACTGCAGGGGGGTTAGGCTAGATGACCTTTAAAGGTCTCCCAACCCAAAACATTCTATGACGCACTCTCTGTGTTACCAGTAAAAGGAGAAGCCATAGCAACATGTATGGATGGATCTTCACCAGCAAATCCAAAGCATTTTTAATGGAATCACTGACATCTCCCTGTCCTGGAGAATGTGCTTCAGCCCTGGACTTCTCTCGTAAGCTGTATGGCAGAAGTCAGGATGAGTGCAGCAGGGGAGGCACAACTTGTGGGACACAAGCAGCTCATATGCAACAGTCAGTATAAAACCAGGCAGACTGCAGGCATCCACATCAGACCAGGACTCCTCCAACCCCAGTATTGCATTTGAGAAAGGAGAACACAAAATGTTTTAAAGCCAGCATGTACCCATGGAGGCACAGCAGCTTCTGTTCCCTCATTTTCCCGCCACACTGGAACAGGCTGCCCAGGGAGGTTGTGGAGTCTCCCTCTCTGGCAATATTAAAAACCTGCCTGGATGCGTTCCTGTGTGATCTGGTGTAGGAGATCCTGCTCAGGCGGGGGGTTGGACTGGGATGAGCTTTGGTGGTCCCTTCCCGCCCCACAGTGGAGTCACCGTCCCTGGAGGTGTTCAAGGTGGGTTTGGATGTGGCAGTTGGTGCTGTGGTCCAGGCTTGAGGTCTGTGGTAATGGGTTGGACTTGATGATCTTTGAGGTCTCCTCCAACCTTGGTGATACTGTGATAACCTTCTGTGATTTTTATGACCTTATTGCGCTTTGTTCTTAAATAGTTTTGTTAAGCATTTAGCCAATTTTTTTCCCTCACCCTAAGGACTGAAGTTAATTTGGATGAAAATCACAATACTCTTTCACATGCTTGCTGTAGGGTAACTGTGGCAGTACCATTTCCAAGGGTGCTTCTAAGCAAGCATCTAGCTAAGAGAAAAGTGGATTGCCTCTGCATGCAGAATCACTGAACTAGGCCCCCAAGAAATAATCTAACCCTCTCACCCTAAAACAGTGTTGGCAAAGTCTTGGTTATTTGTGATAGCAGCTAGCATCTGTGGATAGATACACATTCTCTTCCTACTGGAAAGGTACAAGCTGTGTCTTACATACACAGATACTTTCTCTGCAGTAAAGGAGGCTGAGAGGAGACATTCTCACTCTCTACAAATATGTGAAAGGAGGTTGGAGCAAGTTAGGTGCTGATCTCTTCTCCTAGGTAACAACTGATAGGATGAGAGGAAATGGCCTCAAGTTGCACCAGGGGAGATTTAGATTGGATATTAGAAGAAACTTATTCAGTTGAAAGGATTCTCAAATGCTGGAATAGGCTTCTTAAGGAGGTGGGTGAATTCTTACCCCTAGAGGTGTTCAAGAGACACAGAGATGTAGTGCTGAGGGATGTGATTTAGCACAAAACTTGGTGGTTGAACTTGATGACCTTAAATGTCTTTGCCAACCAAATCAACTCTAGTACTGTGTACAGTTCNTGTGGCTGCTTCCTCCCTGGACGTGTTCAAGGCCAGGTTGGACGAGGCCTTGAGTGACTTGTACTAGTGGGAGGTGTTCCTGCCTATGGCACGGGGTTGGAGCTGGATGATCCTTGAGGTCCCTTCCAACCTTACCATTCTATGATTCTATATGTGTGTATCTTATAAATTCCAGCGATTTTCTTTCTGCCAGAAAGATTTCTCTTTGGTAAAGTCTTTCTTCTTGTAGTTTGAAAATAAGTTCTTTTCCTCTTTACATCATCCTCCTGAAAAACCCTCCCTTCAGTTTCCTTTTGTTTGGATTACATATGTAATCCATCCTTAGTCTGTTCTTCTCTGAATGTCCTTGGAGTGTGGCAATGCAATTTGACCAAAATGCTCCTATTGAGATCCTACTAATGATGAGTGCAGCAGAAGGTTTTTCTCCTGGACCTTCCTTGCTGTCTGTCTGCTCCAGCACTACATCTGTTTTTCTGCAGGAGTGTGTTGTTGGTGGTGCATATCTAGCTTTCCATGTGCTGCAACTTCGAGCTCTCTTCCAAACAACGCCTGCTTAGCCAGGGGTGCGCAGGTTGGGTGGTAGATGAAAGATGGGAAACTGGGTTTGAGTCTAACCATGAGACAATGAAACAGAAGAAGGGATAACAGTGACATAGCAGAAAAGTACTTTACTAAAGTATTTCACTGGATGGAGGAGGGGAGGTGAAAACTTGGAAGTTTGCCGATAACATCAAACTGTGTGGTGTGGTTGACATGCTGGAGGGAAGGGATCCATCCAGAGGGACCTTGACAGGCTGGAGAGGTGGGACCAAGCCAACCTCATGAAGTTCAACAAGACCAATTGCAAGGTCCTGCACCTATATTAAGGCAATCACAGGCACCGATATAGGCCAGGCAGTGACTGACTCGAGAGCAGCCCTGGGGAGAGGGACTTGGGGGTGCTGGTGGATGAGAAACTCAACACAAGCCACCAGTGTGTGCTTGCAGCCCAGAAAGCCAACCAGATCCTGGGCTGGATCAAGAAAAGTATGGCCAGCAGGTTGAGGGAGATGATTCTCCCCCTCTACTCCACTCTGATGAGACCCCACATGGAGTACTGCAGCCAGGTCTGAATCCCCTATTACAAGAAAAATATGG